>JANHAO010001216.1:0-34357 GCA_026873985.1 Saraca asoca
TGGACTTCATCTTAATTATGCATAGATCATAAATATGAACATAATATGCAATATAAGATGAATATTCAACCTTTAGTATCTAAATTCACAGATCACTTAGTCATAGATGCAATAGAGCCCAATCAAATTGATTCTAGGGCACCTATATTCAACTAATAGATACATGATGTATAGGAAAGTCAATTGATCTAGTCCCTCCAACCCAAGCAAGCAACTTTATGGTTATATTAGAATCAACTTGATGCAGAGCTGAGGTATACTAAGTTTGCAACTTATTTACCATGTCCATAGTGGCCTTTAGGTCTAGCTATTTGACTTTGAATACAAGTTGGTTTTTGCTAAACTAGATAGCATACAAAGTGATGGCTATTTTGCAGGTGAGGTATTGGTTGATTAGGAAATGATGGAGAGATGTTTGAAGACAGGTCTTTAGCCATTGCTTTATGTCCTAGGGGTGAATATGTTCTATTCTAATGGTTAATTGAGATCCAAACTATACTGTTTTTGCAAAATCACAGGTAAGAAGTACATGAATTTGGGTCTCATTTTCCTTTTGACAAATAGGATAGATTACAGGTACTTCAATATGTCTTGTATTGAGGAAAACACATGTGGGAAGCATATTATGACATATTCTCCACTGGAAGATCACAATTCTTTTGGGCAATGCTAGCTTCCATAGCTTTCTCTAGGGAAAGTCATCAGGATTTATAGCTCAAAAAGGTAATGTTAACATTTAGTAGCCTTTGTGGATGAAGTATTGGCATGTAGTTGCTCCATTCCAAGCTAACCAATCAGAGGTCTCCATTGAGGAGATTGGTATGTTATGAAATATCCATTGAGTTGTACTATGAGTAAAGATCTTGTACAATTTGACTCCATTCCAAGTACAAGTGTTTTGATTGATTAAATCAGCTGCAACCTCAAGGCCCTGTGGTAAAGGAGCAGTTTCATTCCACTAGAATTTGCCTTTGAGTGGAATAGATCTACCATCTCCTACCTACCATCACAAATGATTGGTAATGAGGGATGTTATTTGTGAAATCTTTGCCCACCTCTTTTTGTCATGGGAATGCCTATCTAAGATGTTCTCCATATTTTCCCTTCCATATTTCTGAATAATTAGAGTGGCCATGAGTGACTGAGGTTTAGTAAACAATCTTTCAACTTGTTTAGCTACCATTGCATTATTAAAAGCTCTTATATTAACAAGTCCAAGACCTCTCTGGGATATTGGGGCAATAAGTGATTCCCATGATAGTAAATGCATCTCGGATCTTGTAGATGTACATCCCCACCAAAAATTAGCAATCAGGATTTCAATTTTATGCAAAACTCTTTTAAGTAGAGGGATGTTGCCATATGATATACAAGTAAGGATTGAAGAACATGCTTGTATAGAATTAATCTTTCAGCTTGGGATAATAAATTGGCTTTCCAACCAATCAGTTTCTTTAATAACTTACTTATAATATCTTGGCTATTGAGTTTCCTATCATCTTTTCCATCAATATATGTACCAAGATATTTGCCTAATTTTGTATGAACCTGGACTCCAAAACCTCATTCCATGAGTTTTTCGATATGTTTTGGAGTATTAGCATTGAAAACAATAGTAGACTTGTGTTTGTTTATCTAGAATCCAAATATAGCACCAAAATTACTAATAATTTGCTGAATCTTTTCACAAGTAGCTAGATTTGCTTTAAAAAAAAAAAAGAATTAAGTCATTTACATAAAATAAGTGAGTAATGATTGGGCCATGCCTACTAGGTTTGATACCCTGAATGTGATTGGAAAGCTTTGCCTTCTAAAGTATGAAGGATAGGACATTTGCACATAAAATAAAGATGTAAAGTGATAAGGGGTCACCTTGTCTAAACCTTCTTTAAGGAAAGATAGGGTCAGAGAGAACACCATTGATGGAGATTCTATAAGATACTATGCTGGCACACTGCATTATTATTGTGATCCAATGTAGAGGAAACTCCATTCTTTGTAGGACAGCTTGTATGAAATTCCACAAAAGGGAGTTATATGCCTTGTTAAAATCAATTTAAAGGTTGCCCAGTAGTTCTTTCTACTTGTACATTTGTTTATGAATTGCATAACTTCAGATGTAATAATAATGCTGTCAGATATCAATCTACCTTTAATAAAAGTATTTTGATAAGGAGAAATGATCTTTTCCAACAAAGATTGCAATCTTAAAACCACTAACTTAGAAATGATCTTGTAAATTACAGAGGTTAATGAGTGTATAGTACCTGAAAGTTTGTTGACTTTCTTCCTTCGGGATTAGGCAAATTAGAATCAAATTTATTAGTAATGAAGATAAAACATATTTTATAATAAAATTTCATCAAATACTTTATTTAAAAATATATATTTATATATATATATTAAGTGAATTAAGCATAGAGTAACTTTAACTTATTTCATTTATAAAATGAGCTAGATAGTTTAATTTATGTATTGCTTGTTTGTCTTATGAGATCAACTTATCAACTCAAGATTCAAATCAAATTGTAAATCACTTTCGAGTTATCTTAATGTATTACCAATCTTAAGCATAAAAAAATTAAAACAATTTTGGTCATCCCATTTAGTTTTTTAAAAAAGAGTTAATGCATAAATTTAATTAATAAAGGGACAAATAGAAGAAAACCAAACATAACATATTTGAATGCTCTAGTAATTAGGGAGGATCAATAAGACAGTCAACAACAAACAAATATGTTTTGTATGTTGTAACCTAATGAAATTTACTTATTTCATTTTTATCTCTTTATGATTTTTCTATCTAATCAGTTATACATATACACATTTAAATTTTTGTCTCATGTCTATCTAATTTTTAATAAAAGAATTTTACTTTGATGCACCGACAATAAAAATTGTAATTATATAAAATTTTTAATGATGTGATATTTTCTTAATTAATATGTTATCATATAGATTAGAAAATTTCAACTAGAGACTTTTCTTTCTTCCAACGATCATGACTCTTTACAACTTGCTTTGAAAATAATCAAATAACTTTGCCACTTGAAGGGCGTACAAACCATGAAGCAGATTCTATCTGGTCTGTCAGAAATTAAGAAACAATTAATCAAACTTTGATATTTACATTATGAGGAGTGAGAGTGAAAGAATCTAATCCAAAACTGAACTAGGGGAGAAGTATGTTAATTATAAGCAATATATTATTCTGAACAAGTTGTAAGCTTTGTTCTATGATAATAATAATAATTTATATATCACACCTTCCTAGTTGCAGAAAAAATATTAAAAGAAAAGAAGGAAATATCCACTGAAAGATACCACAAATAGCATATTAAATTTTAGGGTTGAGGATCTCGAGATTGACAATTCCATAATGAATAATAAACCATAAGAAAACAAATTAGAAGCAAACGAAAATCTAGCTAAAGTTATAGAAAAGAGAAGGGCGATTCGCCAAAAAGGAGCAAATTTTCAAATCTTAATGGATGTTGCTTTAGAAACGCAAGCTGGTTTGATCTTGAATCTAGTGGGCGGCACCAAGCACCTGGTCAGACCCAGAGAACCTCCTTCTGTGTTTCTGTCTCCAAATTATTTTATTTGAGTCAAGCTTTGGGCCCTCTTTTCTTAACCAACCAGACAGGTGGAATGACGACGGAGTAGGGACAAGGATAGAATAATCTTCCCCCTTTTTGTAAATACAAAGAGATTATTCTCTATTTTTCTAAAATAAATATAATAAAGTGTGTATGATTTATAATAAGATTTTATCTTTTTCAAAAGAATATCAGAATGAAAATAAAAAATGATATAAAATCAGTTATATAATTAAAAGCAAAATTCATCTTATTATCTATATATCCTGTGAGACAGGATGTGATTTCTTCAATTTTTTTAAAAAATTAAGAATATAAATTTAAAAAAGAGATACATAAATATATAATTTTTT
This sequence comes from Saraca asoca, assembly GCA_026873985.1. Lineage (NCBI taxonomy): Eukaryota > Viridiplantae > Streptophyta > Magnoliopsida > Fabales > Fabaceae > Saraca > Saraca asoca. The sequence goes on from JANHAO010001216.1 coordinate 3,953, forward strand.
AAACTAAAATGATGAATTCTAGTTAAAAAAAAATTATGAGTCTCATAATATAAGATTGTTCCTTCTGTCCATAAAATTAAAAGAAATTAAGAATATACAAATCTCATGATGGAGACTATAGGGCCTTGAAATCTTTAATCAGTCTAAGCATAAATAAATAAATTAAAAATTCATATAAAATTATTAATTATTTTAAATTCTTTTAGTATTTCATCTCAAATTGAGATAGTACTATCCACCATGTTGTTATTATTTTATGATAATATGCCTACGAAGCATAATAAAAAGTAAATAAAAATAAATTAATATTTTTTATATAAAATTGTGAGTTTTTTTTTATATAAATAATATATGTCTTTCAGTATTCCAAATCAACAGAAAGTAAGACTTGTGTATAGATGCTATTATTCCATACAATGTATTTTTTCTGGATATATTATGAATCATAGCCTTTCAATTAGTCACTTAAGCAAATGCCCAGTCATTTATTTTATTCTTTGTTGGAAATAATCCTCGAAAACTTGACTCATCCAATGCCATTCCAAAGCACCAATATTCTGATTTTTGACTTCTTGCATAAAGAATTCATTCTTTTGTAACTAAAACTAATGTAATCAAGTGAGGTCAGTGATCATGTTTTGGCCCTCTAAGTAGATGTTTTAAGAAAGTGAAAAGTTGAGCATTGATGCCTTCTTTTATTGGTGAGAATTCATGTACCCTTTTTATTTAGTGGACTCAGGTATTAATTCATCATTCCTATTCCTATTCTCTACCTAACTTGATCAAAGGACCTATAATCTGTCCCAGTCAATATAATTTATATCCATATTTTGGCCCAAATTCTTAAATGGATAGTGGTAGGAGGAGGGCATGTCTAGATTCTTGCCGTCCATTTCTTTTTAATTGAACAGTGATGCCCAAGAAATTTAGTTAGGTACCAGAAGCAATATGAACTTATTTTAAGAGGAAATTTAGAAATAAGACAGCGTCTTTCATTTTTAATGTTAGAATATGTTATTAATTTTTTTGAGACAATATTTTAAAAATCAAATTAAACTAATCAAATTAATCAATTGAGTCATAAATTGATTATAATTTTAATTCGGTTGAACTAGCCAATTAATTAGATTTAATTAGGGATGACAATCAATCCCGATTGGAAGGGGCTGTTCGAGAAGGGATTCGGGGAACGGAGACGAAAAATAGGGAAAAAATTTTCCTCAAAAAGAGTTCAGAGTCGGGGATAGGGATTACACTTTCCACCCTAAAATTTTTTTCATTTTTTGTTTATTTTTTTATATTTTTCTTTCATAATCTATCTTATTTTTTAATTTTTATTATATTTTATATTTTTTTATTAATTTTATATTATTTAATAAAAAATAAATATATAAAATTTTTAATAAAAAATTTTCACGGACCCCCGTAACAAAATAAGTCCCCGCGTGGATCGGGGACGGGGATTAATTTTCCCCTGATGTTGCGGGGCGGGGACGGGGACAGGAAAAAATTCCCCAACACGGATTGGGGACGGAGACCTCATTCCCCGCCCTCACCCCACCCCACCCCATTGCTATTCCTAGATTTAATCATATTTTTTATTTTATTGAACTGTTTAAATTACAGCTATGCAATTATTTTGATTATTGGTTTGTTATTTAATTTAATTTTTAAAATATTATTATACAAAGTTATAATAATACTTATAAATTATCTAATTTCTTGAAATTATTAATACTAGAATTTAAATTTAAATATCGATGATAGAAGACAACTAACTTGACAGTGAACTCAACTAATATAAACATAATATTTGATATTGGTGTTACTCTTTCTTTTTCTTTCTTTTTTTTTCTATGGTTTGCATTTATTTATTATCATTATGACATGTCTTAGTAATTGACTATGAGTGCAAGATATTGGAGCAGGCAAGTAAGGATTTTGATTGGGTCAATCCATTTAAACATGTCAACATGAGGTAACAATATACTTAGAAAGAAAAGTTGTTGCAGAATAAGGCATGAAGAGAAAATGAGGAATGCCAAACTTCCAATTTACAAAATTTATATTTTAAGTCACTTGATTCACATTCTCTTATTTTATTCTTTAGAAATAAAATCAATTGGAGGATTAACAAGCAAAAGTGAAGTTCAATGTTCAATATAATCAATCTTTTTAATTAAGATTTATTAACTAGTAATGATATTGGAAACATAAAATCCTAAAAATTTTCATATAATAATATTTAATTTGTTCTCAAAACTTCATATTGCATTGAGAATAAATTAAATGAAAATTAAATTGTTGATAATTTTATATTTTTAATATCATTAAATACTTTTTAACCAATATCCCAACGACACTAGTTAACAACCTTTCTAATTGGGCCCCCTTGGAGACATCCAATATGAATGTTGGATGGCACTAAATTAATTTGAAAAGCATTATTTCAAAGTGGGAATGGGATACATGCTTGCTTGCCCACAAGTCACTCAAAAATTGAGTGTGGGAACCTGAAATGCTTGATATCATGGGAACATAAAATATAATGAGTGTTGGCAAAAGTCAAGATTAGGCACAAGCAGGCCTTTTCCCCTATTTACCCATCCCTGCATGTGCCACAGGGATGCCATATTCAAAAGTTTGAGAAAATTAGCTTTGTTTGGGAAGGCCTTGCTAATGCTGCCACATTGCACATGCTTTTCCTTCCATACCCAAATGCTCATATAGCACCCCATGTTTCACCATGAAAATACCATTAATTAATTTTATACATTTAACCCCTTGTTTAAAATCACAGAAAAAATTAAAATTTAATTTATTTAAAATTAAATTTAAGAATGATTTTATGTAGAAATTCAATTTAAAATAAATTAAATTCTCATTTCTCTATAATTTCAAGCAAGGAATAAACATTTTTACTTGTATAATTAACAGAATTTAAATTCATATGTATGCTTATGCCATACTAATGAATATGATGACCATATTTTTTCAAGTGTACAATAACTGAAAAATTATAAGAAAAAAAAATTTTCCATATAGCATTACTATATCAAATAAAAGGGCTTGCATTCCATTATTTGTAAGAAATTTCTTTCTTTCTATTTTTATTCTTCGTTTTATAATGTTTTCTAAACTTAAATCTGATACATATGTAAACTAATTTTATTATTTTAGAGAAAATTGGTATTGGTGTTGGTTTCAAATTATACTATATTTCTCTGAATTACTAATCCTTGAGATCTCTATTGTTCTCCCATTCCTAAAAAAAAAGGTGATATTTTATATAAAATATTTTAATAATTTTTTTAATTATTAAGTACAACTAACTTTAAATTATTAGTAGAAAATTTTTTAAAATTTAATTTATTTACTAATACATGTGTTAAATATATAATAATTTATAATAAAATACACTACCTTTTTTGTAATTTATCAAATTACGTAAATATTCACTATGTTCTTTCCTAAAATCAAAATAGATCTTGTACCTAATGAAATTTCACTAAATTTCATGACATAATTATAAAAACACCCTTGCATACTGAGAAGGAAGCATTTCAAGCTAAGTTCTTAATCTAAATCTAACATAAACTAAGATAAATTGAATCACCTCGTAATTTTCAAACAAACAATACCCAAAGGTTAAGAACCCAAATAGATTAAAAAAGAAAAGAAAAAAAAAAAGACTAAACTTCGCAGATAAAAACGGCTGAAATTCAATCAACATCAACACAAGCAACAAATCTAATAATAAGAAAAAAAAACTCAAAAAGAAAACTAATAGGATAAATTAATCAAATAACACTAACGGAAAATTAAAAAAGTTCAGCAGTGCATATTAAGAAATTTATCCGGAAGATTCAAAAGGGGGTGTAAGTGCTATCTCAAACAAACGTGGAAAGTTATTTATGTATCCTCCCTCAAGTAAAAATCTTTATCTAGTAGATTTTAATTCTTTTAATCAATCAAATAATTTTATATATTTTATAAAAAGTTTATAAGAAAATTTACATAATCAAAAGTTAAATTTCTTGTAATAACTGATTTTTTTTATGTAAAATAAACGATTTCTAAATCATTATGCGAAAAAAAGAACCAAACTTATGTGACTTTAAGTATTAATCTTTTAATTGATATTATTTTACTTTATTTTAAATCTTCTTCAATTTATTTTTCCCTTCTTTCCATTTTCGAAGGAAAAGACAATTTTTTTTTTCAATTCACCTTCCCAACAAATTTTCTTGGAAAAAATTTAGTTCAACTAAAAAATTGAATTTATCTAGGAATATCTGAAAGATGAAGGAAGGTTAGGAACATAGAAATTCCAAACAATGCACTTTCAATTGATAAAGCCAAAATATCCAATACTTATAGCATATGACAAAAATCATAAACTAAATTAAATCTTTGATTGAAATTAATAAAGAAAGAAATAAGGAAATTTTCACTTTTGACCTTTCCAAGATCATATTACAAATCAAATCACATTATAACTCCAGTTTTCCTTCATTTTTCAACTTCCTTTTCACAGATACCTAGAAAAGCCCATTTCAAATTAATGCTTAGAACAGAAAATTTCCAGAAGTCCAATTCAGAAATGCGAGAACCTAGAAATTCCAAAATTGTTAAGATGCTCTCTTCGCACATATTGGATATTTAAGGCTTGCATGCGGAAAAGGAGAGCCCCCAAGCCACAAACAACCTCCTTCGTCTTAGCTTCTTCACGAAGCTTCTTTGTTCTATCGTCTTTCCATTGCTGGAACTCCCACCCAGATTCCATCCAGTCGTCGACTGGGCCCGAGTCCTCCATCCAACCACTGCCTTGGTGTGCCACTGTTGGGTGCTAACCCTGTCGGTTTGAGTGTGAGGTGGGAGGTCATCAAATTGGGGTTCCTCCACCACTAGCTTTCGTCACCGGCGTTGCTTGCTGCTCCTTCAAACATCTCACAAATAAGGACAATAACTATAGTTAGGGTTTTGCAAAACGAATCAATCTTCAGGTCAAAGAATATAAGCGAGGGTATTTAAGCCATTTTATAAATAAATTCTGTTAAAAATTATATTATCAGATACCAAAAAATATAAAAACAGATATTTTTAATGTTTCGTCGTTTTCATAGATTAATATGTAGGATTTAAAATAAAAAAAAAACTGTATAATTTTGATAAACTTTAGAGGAAAACAGTATATTAATATACCTAGGAGATTCTCCATCGCGTACCTAATTTTTTACTTTTTAGAAGTTTGGCTTTGGCCAATAACCATCCTCTTTCATTCTCAATGTCTTTAGGGTTGAGGAACTTAGTGGCCTGTATTTATTCCACTTTGTAGCCTGTCATTATGACAAAGTGGGATTAAACACGAGCCTCTCCTCTTTGGTTGCAGCACTTAATTTCTCCACGGAATATGCTTTAAGTTCCCCTTGTAGATAAAAAAAATCATCGAGGCAGCTAAATTATAAATAATTAAATATTTATGTGAAAAATTAAAATTTATAAAAATAATAATTTTTTTTTCAAATTTTAAAAGTTTGGGTGGCTCTACGACAAGGCTTGGCCCTTGGTTCTACACACGTTTGTTTACTTTGAGTGTGCCGGTGAATTGAAGGAAGGGAATTTATCATGATCATCACTTTTACTTTCAAGTCAATTTTGGTTATCCTAGTTTGAATAAAAGCCGCATGAACCTTAAGTATGTGTGGAGTCAATGAGAATGACCAATCACAATTGTTCCATGATTGGATGGCTAATTGATCTTGGGAATTTGTGTACTTATAAGAATAACACTTATTACTCATGACATTTTGTTCACAAGACATTTCATATGGGTATATAAGACTTTTTCTTATTAAACTTCACAAAGGGAAATATCATTGAAAATATGGCGTATGAGAGAAAATATCTGCAAAAATAATAAATCTATGTTCATTTTTTAAAATAAAATTAATCATAAATAGATCTCATAATGAAATTTAATTATAAATATAAAAAAATATAGATGTAACGTTGAGGTAAAAGTATGAGTTCATACGACAAACCTTGAGGATGCCTTTAATATTTTTCAACTGCCGTGGGTTAGGATGGCAGAATAATGTCTAGATCTTCTCAATTTTCTTCATTGCCCAACCTTTTAGTCACCGGACAAGCAGGTTGGAAAGAAACCTTGAAGACTATATGTAATAGGAGAAGCTTAAGAGAATTTTTTAAGTTTTATTTATTAATTTTATTGGGTCTCACAGTATTACATCATTTTATATTTCTTTAAGCAGCTTAAGCAATTTTATCTCACAATGATGTAACTCTATCAAGTTTCTTAAATAGACCCCATAATTTATCTCACTTTTTTTAACTTATCTTACAATTGGACCCACTTTTTTCTTAAGATGTAGTTGCTTGTTAAGCAACTGTAATGCTGAGTTGTATTTTTACAGTTGCTTTACAATGAGTAAGCAACTTTGAAAATGGTTGCTTAGGTTAAGCTTTTCCTTAAGATTCTCCCGTTGCGGATAGTCTAAGAAGGAAAAATGATAGAAAATGAGATTTTTTCTTTGTTTGATTGAGAATAGAAAAGGATTAGAAAAGAAAAATGGCATGAGACCACCATTGTAGTCTTCTTGACAAACTTGGACAGAAAAAGCATAGAAAATGGAATTTAGAAGCATTTGTTCTAAAATGGCCCTCCTTATTTCAGTTAATTAAGTCAATTACTTTTAAGGGTAAAATTGTTATTTAACAAATTTTATTTTCTTTTCTCTTGTTTTTTTTTATTCAAACAAGCAATTTTTTTTCTTTTCTCTTGTAATCTACTCAATCAAGCGAGCAAAATAAAAAAAAATTCTTATTTTCTTTGTTTATAATTTTTTTTTGTCCTTTGCATTCAAACAAGGGATTAATGTATTTTTATTGTATATATTAAATCAATCAGAAAAGAAATATATTATTAAATAGAAAAAAATTAATATGCAAGAATACAAATAAGTTAAGTACAATTAAATCTTTCTCCATCTTAATGCAATGATAAGAGGTCACACTAGTTTCAATTATTCATACAATGAACTTCACTTACACACCCACGTAACGTGGGAACTGCGCATAATTTCATGATATGAATTACCTTTTGCAAATTTAAATATTAACATTAAATTTAAGAGTAATTGTACTTATATGTTATTTGGTTATAAGTTTTCTCACATTTCGAATTTACATGAAACTAGCTCTATTTTTTGAAGAAAAAAAAGGTAAATCAATTTAATTAAAATTGCATTTTGAATTAAACTACTCTATTTCTTTTAAAAATAGATAAATAAATTTAATTAATATTTTACTATATGTATAGTTCCAGGTGAAATTAAAAATTCAAGAAACTATAAGTAATATTTTTCAGGATTTCTTTTTAGGTATTTTCAGTGACATTAAAATTGTTTTACCAATCGACTATCGAGCAGCGTCGGAATTTACCGTCATAGTGGACCCTTGCTGGTGTCCACGTCCATCTCCTTAAGCCCACAATATTTGGACTTGGGCAACAAATTTTGCCGTAGTGGATGGGCTTTCTTAAGAATGGGCCTGCTATTAAGAAAACCGGTGTAGATTGCTAATGTAGGTCGTATAACTTTTGGTCCATAAAAAATTCTGCAACGTTCTTAACTTAATCCTGTAGGCGTGAATGTGTGTGTGTGTGTGTATGTGTGTGTGTGAGAGAGAGAGAGAGAGTGAGAGAGAGAGAAAGAGAGAGAGAGAATCCCCCTACTCTCTGCCAAAATGTAAATAAGTTAAATAAAAAAAAATCCCACTATTAATTTTCTTGATTTCATACTCATAACTTTTTTTATTTATTATATATAAAATTCATATACACTTCTAATTTTTAAGAAAATTTGGATAATACATATATTATCATATTCATATTACATAGAAAATTTGAATAACAATAAGTACACAATCATATAGTTGAAATTTACTTATATTTAAAGATATATTTTATGTCAATTTTAAAATTTATTGATAGAATAATAATTAATTTTAGATTGATGTAAAATTTTATAAGTCCAATCTACATAATAAATATTTTTAATCTAATAGTGGACTGTGTGAAAATATTATTTTATTAAAAGTTAAAAATGATATAAATGTATTTTTTTATTGACATTAGTGTTAATTGATCTCTGTTCATATGTCTAATATCTATTAATTATAATAAAAAGGAGAACAGCTTCAAATGTTTTGGTCCACCTGCTTGTTCCTTACACACCGAACCTCCTTGCCCCTTCACCTTGAAAGTGCAAAAGCGTCTGCTAATTGGGTGCAAGCAAAATCCTTTTTCCCATTCAAAGAAATATCACGTAGCTAAGATAAGATGGTCTAAGTAATGATGGATACACGTTCTAGCAGTTCTGTTCTTATTCATATTTTTCAATAATTAATTGTGAATATTTATAATTAATTTGAGACAATGTCAATGGAACGTGAGTGTGTAGACATGTATCCACTGTAAATGTGGACTTTCTAAATTTTTTTTAGGAAAATTAACACAATACATTTAAGAGATATAATACATAAATTTTCATTTTGGACCCAAAGTTTTTTTTTATTATTATTGGATCTGTTATTTTAATAAAAAAGGTTTTTATTTATCTTCTCCTAAATTTACATTCTTAATTTTTCTGAGAAATTTAGAAGATTCAAATCCATCAACTATCATTTAGATAGGTTTAAATGGATAAATGCAATTAACTCTTTACAATTAAATGTACTCATTTCTAAAATCGATACAAGTGAACAAGTAGAATATATTTAAATCAAATTCTACAACCAAATACATAACGCTAGTGAGTGATATTTATGAAAAAAAAAGTTAAAATAATTATGCCAAATAAAAAAATGTCATTAATCTAATTATACTATATATTTTTAATGATGTGAAACATTTTTATTTATTAACAGTGTGAAAAATTTTACACTAAATATGGATCAAATCAAAATTCATAACAAACTGTTAAAATATTTTTAACACTTAAATTAAATAAATTGAACTTTCATTTTATAATGCAAATTTTAAACACAATAATCCATAATATATATATATATATATATATATGTAACAATAATATGTCTCTCTATTTATTATTAATGTATAGTTTAACATTAATTAAAATAATGCACATGAAATGTGCTACTTCCACACACACATATATATAACATGTTTGAACTGTCAAATAAAAATTGGATTAATTATATATATATATATATATATAATATTTTATGGCCTATAAGTTTTACTTAAACTACAACGATTTGGATCATTACCGATTAATAAATTTTCATATGACTTACATGTTTGTCATTTTCACAAGTTTTGTCATTCTATCTTCTTCTTCCTTTTTCACCTTTTCCTTTTGTTTTATCTTGGCAGTGCCATGTTGTAAGTTTGCGCCCAAGCTGTTAAATACACATTAACATATATAATATTGTAGTGCAATATACTAATTAGCTTCTTAAATTTAAATCACAAAAGTAAAAATTATAATTAATAGATAAAATTAAGAAAAATCAAAGATCATGAATCATATCTTATCCTTATTATTCTTATAGTTTTGGTTATTTTGATTGAATTGTTCTAAACGTATGCAGCTGCAGATTCATGCAAGTATGCAAAGCACTGTATAGAATTCCAGAAACAAAAACATTAGTGCTGTTCTCTTGCAGTATATTACAAATATCACTGCAGATTTATGCAAGTATGCAATATCTAGCCCAAAAACCCAATCTCCCAGAGGTAATATATTACAAATAATTAATTCCTTGAATTTAAAAGTAATTAAAATTTTAAAAGTAATTGTTTTATCCCAATATTTTTGTAGTAGAAGTGTGATTTTAAATTATGATTATAATTATATCTGTAGTTACCCACTATGCAATAACAGTTAAATATAAGAAAATATTAATGTGAGTAAAATTATGGTAAATTGTGATTGTTACATAAAATATCACAATAAATATTACAATTGTGAACTGCAATATAAAATAGGAGAGAGAGAGAGAGAGAGAGAGTATTTTGCTGCTATACACACATTGCTATTCTTCATTTCTTCTGGTTTGGTTTGATATTATATAACATGGAATGTACATATGCAGGCCATGAACTTCCCCACTTACTCTTGTCATTATGTGATTTTTTTCTTTTATACTTAAATGGGAAAACCTAAATTGCAGGTGCCACATTTTCTGGTCCAAAAAGGGAAAATTTTGTAGCATTCTATATGCTGGTCTAGTCAATGACAGCCAAAGCATGTGCAAAAGATTCATATTTTCAATTTCAAAGTTTGACAGAATGGCTAATATATATGCGGAACTTAATTTCTTATATTTAATTATATATTACAGGCAATGGGAATACTTTGAATCAAAATCTTTCTCCCAGGAAACATTAGCCCGTGTAATAATGATCATTTTGATCGTGAATTGTGGACTTCAAAAGAAAAAGAAAAGCAAGCTAGTGTTGTTGTAAATTGTATATATATTTCTTTTGTTCCAAACTTGAAAATGAGATTCAATTCAAGAATGTAATATTAATTATTTGATCCACAAAATACATATCTTAAACAACTTAATGTTGTAAATATGCATTCCATGATTCATATTTAATTCACATTCTTTTAAACTAATTATTAATGCTTATAATTGATTGTTTCGGAATGTAAGTGCAGTCCTGAGTTATGAAACATGTGTTTATAAGTTAGAGTACCAATAATTATGAATATGAATAATATAATTGACAAAAAAAAACCAAAATTGAAAAATTTATATACTCAAAGGATAAACAAGAACCCGGATTCTTAGTGTTTCAGTCATGGACAGCTAGGGCCAAATGCTTAGACCTAGAAGGCACAATTGAAACATTAAAGATCTTAAAGACACAAGATTAGGCATTAATTATAAACTTTTCTATACTAATAACTATATAAAACATCTACTGATAAATTACATTCTTGTGCCTTAATCATTTCTTCAGTCTCCACCCTAGGACCTCGTAGCTAATATCATGGAAAATTTTGGGGCAAACTGTCAATTTTTTCCATTTTCCTCCCTGTTTTCAGAATAGAGATTCCTTGGGCTAGGATATACATAATATGTTTCAGTAATCTTATGCACCCCAATTTTCATGAATTCTGTCTCACAAAGTCATCTGAAAATCAAGACTTCATCCCTGTACAATATATTTATATCTAAAGAAGTCCTTATATATATATATATATATATATATATATACCATAATTAAAAAGATCTTACTTTTTTCAGTATGGATCATGGCCAAGTCTGAGCTCCAAGTCTACTTCACCCTCTTCGTGAATCCCTCTCCTAACTTCATTATCAGCCTCCAGATGACTTGAACCAATTCTCAGACTCAAATTTGTGCCTAAAATCTCCTGATTCACATTCAAAGACTGATGAGATCTTTGGTTAAGAAACTCATACTGAAAGCCGTACGGAGAGGGCTGTCTAGGGTTAGCCACAGATGGCTGAAAATACATGTTGTAATTCTTCTGAGCCTCAAAAATGGAGTAATATCCCGTCGGCTGGCCCCGAATTTCCGAAACGAAAGGAGAAGCCATAGATTCTTCATTGGAGAATTTGCTTTGAACTGAAGAATTTGCTGTGTTTTTCTTCGCTTTGAGTCTGTCTTTCCTGTGGATATTCATATGGCCTCCCAACGCCTGAGCGTTGGTGAAGCCGCGCCGGCAGAATGTGCACTCATAAGAGCGTTTTGTACTCGTAGATTCATCTTGTAGCTCTTCTTGATGATCGGTTTCGTCGCTTGAAGTCTCCGAGGTTACTAGTTTCTCTATATCCATGGAAATATGATAAGAAATTAATTGATCAAGCAGTTTTGTGAATATTCTCTCTGGAAAATTGGTTGATATATATATGATGGAAAACTAGAAGAAGATAATAATAGACAAAGAAGAGGGATGTGGATGATGGTAGGATTTTTATAGAAAATACGAGGAAATTAGTGTGAGATGGAGACAAGTAGAAAACATTGGCTTTGTCATTGTGGCATATATATATATCTATATATATATATATATATGTGGATTTCTATAGAGAGTGTTATTTTGGCGTTTGCTTATGGGATTTTTCATTGAGCCGGCTCTATAATGGGTCCAACTATTGGCAATTTTTATTATGAAAAATTCTATATAAAGACAATATTTTTGCATTATTTTTTATAGTTATACACGTAACACAATTTAAATAAAACAAATCTTATTTATTTAAACATTAGAAGTTGATTCTTGAGCAGATTGAATTATAATGTGTACAAATCGAAGATACATTGTGAGAAATTTATATGATAATAGCAATTCTCTTTTATTTCTTTTATCACTTTCTTCCTCTCTCTCCTAACCTCCATTTGATTTGCTTAACAATTTCTGCTTATGTTGCTTTCATCCAGGTTTTCATGACATGCTTGCTTATTTTGGCATCTCTTGTATTCTTTAGCCACCTCAATGTGACTAATTCTCTTCTGAACATTGTACTTAGAATTTGCTATAACAATGTGAAGAAAGGTGCAATTAGAGTTTTCACACTCCAATCTTGTGCAATGGTTGTGAATTAACTTATACTGTATATGCTACAATAATAGCAAATAGAATGCACACATAGGATGGCATATATTCTATGTACTTTTCCCTATTTCAACAAATGCATAATGGTTCATATTCCTCAATCTAGTTAAATGTGAGGTTGTTAATGTTTTTCATGATTTCTCACACTATTTTTTTTCTTGGCGTACTTAAACTTCACAAGAGATGTTTCCAAAAAGCTAGCTTTTTAGATGTGAAAGCAAATTGATGTTTAGGAAATGATGAGGAATGTGAACACGTTAAAACTCTTTCCATGTGAAAACGCGTTGAATTGATCCCTAGCTAGGAAGTCATTTTCATATCTCTAATAGAAAACAACTCTGGTATGCTGAAATTAGGTTCCTGCAAGTGATTTACATATACATTCAACTGTGTTTCTAGCCCTACTTGAAAAGGAAGAGGCATGTGAACTATTAGCTTCATTCATCCACTCTAGGCTACTAGGGGGTTCACCCTATATTCTTCCTAGCTATTTAAGCCAATTTAAAACCGAAACTAAAAATCTTAAATTCTTATGTATGCACTTTAAACGAGTAATGCTAAATATATCCATTTTGATTCAATCAGTGATAAAATATTTATTAAAATCCAATTTAAATAAGTCTCACCTATACACAGCTCCACCAAATATATAATATTAAAATTGGATAAATTAAAATGAGTACCACTAACTGTAAGATACATATGCTGCAATCTCATTCTTTCAAACTGACTAGCTCCAACTAAACATCTGACTCTACCCAATAATCATATTAATGAGAAGAGGAGGGAGAAGGAGGAGCAGTTTAAAAGGAACAATTTTGATGTTAACCCATTTGTTATTTTAAAGAGTAAACTCTACCATACCGCATGTCTCTTTGCGTAGTAGTTGCTCAGCTGGTTCTTCTTGGATTTGCAGGCGGCTAAAATGTGCGCCCATTGAATACCGTTGCCACCTAATAATCCTTTGTTTTGACTGTGTCTCTCTAAAATGATATCAATGTTTATCATGGTTCTAAATTGCAGTCTACGATTTCAGTGTGGCGTATAATATTACAGTTGTTCGTCATTCCATAATGGTAATTTTCTCTAATTTTACACCATTTTCTTATATTTATTTATAATATTTTAATTATGCTATAACCACAACCATAATTTAGAATTTTTATACTTAATTATAGAAAATATAAGTAAATGCTATTTGTTTTATTTAAAAAAAAAATATTGCGATTACAGATTTTTGAACCATGTCAGTATTCATCTTCTCTAGACCGATTCATACAGAACTAATATACACTAGAACTAGCAAATTTATTAAAAAAAATAGAATTTTACAAATTTTTACCTGAATAGAACTCTTGATAGCCAGATTGATTAGTGTAGTTATATGGTAAATAAGTTGATTAGCATCTTTTATTTTATTTTTTTCATGTTTGCATGACGTTCCTAGATATGATCAAGATTAATATTCTAATATCATGAAAGCCATTTTTGGACAGCTGGAAGAAAAAGGGAGTGTCACTGACAACAACATGACTGCTCTGCTGCTGCTGCTGCTTCCTCTTCCTATTTTAATTAATTCTCTTAATTAATCTGCCATTGCAGCTTATAATTGAGGAGTTTTTGACCTAACCCAATACATATACAAGTCATGGCTGTATTTTCTAAGAATGTAGGCATATACTTCCAAAGAGATTATGATTGGTCCATCATGTTGCTAACTGTTTATACCTTTTCAAAATAGGTTTGGACAAAGGATTAAGGCAATATAAAATAGGTACAAGCTGGATTTTTTTTGTACATCATTACTGGTATTTTATTGGTCTAGAATTTGGAATTATTTTCAAATTCTTGTTGGGATATATGAACATATATATAGTGAATAAATCAAGCTTCATACTCCGAAGTGATAGCATCTTGCTCAAAGGATCAGATTAAACAAGATTTAAAAGGTTGGTAAGAATGAAGAAATGATAAAAAAAAAATAAAAATAATGGGATAAATTTCACTTTCTACCACTTCTCCATTTTAAGGGGCACGACTAGCTTGGTTTGTCTTGTGACGGAGCAAGAACCCATAAACTCTTGACAACATATTTATTTATAAATTCATAATTTACTCAAAATATGGGATATAATTCGAAATCTGAAGTAAAATATACGTGCGCACTATTTTAAATAAATAATAAATTTCCGAAATATCAAAGTGGAATATAAATTCAACTGAAAATGTGCTTTGAAAACATATGTAACATTCTGAACTTAGTAGGTTGGCCTGGTTGGCACTTCTACGTCATCTAAAATAACCCACATGTTGAAAAGTGCCCCTTCATTGAAAATGCAGGAGTTTCCCTAGAACATTCGGGGACAATTGAGGTACGTTCTCTATAAATAATGAACAAATGTGAAGCAGGTTTAACCGCTCAAGCGCCTAATACGTAGAAGGTCTCCTTCCTTAATTTTGGGTGAAAAAATTCCAATCATACAAATTCATGTAACATATAATATACATACATGTTCTCCTACATCTGTTTTACATCATCCTTCTTATTCATTCTTATCTTAATTCTAATTATAATCTTTTCCTTATTCATTCATTTTTGTGCAACAATATAAATCATATCTACATTCTTAATTATTAAGGCATTATATATATATACACACACACATAGTTATAGAAACACATTTATACATTGGTTATTTCACACATTTTATGATGATTGGGAGAATGACATCTATCCGAGCGATATAGTAAGTTAGAATAATTCATATTAATTTTTTATCAATGTGTAAAAAATAAAACAACGTCGGCTTTTAGTATACAACCAACATCTTTTTATTTAAAAAAAACTTTTACATATTGAATTTTTTTATTAATAATTAATGTTTTTTCTTTCACTAAAATATTGATTTTTATCATAAATTAAAGTCTTTTTTTTTTAATCACTAAAGATGTTGATTTTTATTAAAACTGACATTTTTTAGTGGACAGAAAGAAGTTGATTTTTATAAAAAAAACTAATGTCTTTTCCTTTAAAAAAATCCTGATACTAGCTACATTTTTACATAAATCTATTGCTATTTATATCTTTGCAAAGGCAACCATCAAATCAAAATATACAATCACCCAACACAATTCCATTTTCAATAACTTTAAATTATTAGATCAACAAAAAATTTAAGACATTAAAAAACTAAATTAAAATTAAAATATGCCATTTTAACAACAAGTCTATATATATTAATCAATTTACTTACTTTTTGACTAAAGTTCCTCAATTTTACTTCTCTTTTAGTTTAGCCTTCTCTTATAATGTAATTTTTGACATTGATGAAAGCTTCAAGTAAGAAATGTTTCAAGTATTGTTATGTCCATCCGTATAAGTCCAAATTACATTTTTATATATACAATTTAAGTAAGAATAAATACATAATATTTCAAGTATAAGTATCTAAACTAAAAATCATATAGTTTCCTACATGTACAATAAACACAATCAATTATCTAAAACAAATTTTAAGTGTTATTGTATCCTATAATGCAAACAAACACATAATCAAACAATACTATTATTAAGCCATCTTAATTTTAATAAATACAAAATCAAGTATAAATCTAAACTAAAAATTATATAGTTAGTTGCCTATATACAATAAACACTTAACGTATCAAGTATAATCATCTAAATTAAAAATTATATACTTGCCAATATATGCAATCAAACCTTCAATTTTTCCTAAATTTTTTTATTTTGAAAGGATTTTCAACCTAATTTAATTTACCTGAAGATAGAGTTTTATTTTATTTTTATGAAATTAGTGAAATGATATATGTATTTCATATAAGCATACCAATATTTAAGGGGTTATATAGATTGTATATCATAACTACATAACTGAATTCTTTCTTAAGGCAGTTTCTACTCCACCAAAATCAAACAATTTTATTATCGAGCTATTTTAATTTTAATAAACACATAATCAAGTATAAGTATCTAAACTAAAAATTATATAATTAGTTACCTATATAAAATAAACACATAATATATTAAGTATAAGCATCTAAACATAAAATTATATAATTGCCAATAAACACAATCAATTACTTTCAATTTTTCCTAGTTTTTTTTTTCTCCAGGAGGATCTTCAACCCATATGCCTTCACAATGATCATCTTGCATGTAAAACTCCTCCAAGTTGCCTTCATCATTTACTGGAGGTAGTCCTAAAGAGAAAGAAGGGATTTCTTTAATATAATTACTTATCTCTTTCTCATCTCCATCACCAACAATCTGTCTCTTCCCTTGAAGAACTATAGGCCACTTCTTATTGAGTTTGTGATATAAAAAACTTATTTTGCTTGGGATATCATTATGAATGGTTCCCTCTTATAACCCTCCCCATTAAGATCCACCAATATGAACCTTAACTCGTTGACTCAGATGCTATTATTATTCTTAACCTGTTTACATCAAAACACATACACCTTGAATTTGATGTAGTTAAGCTCCCTTATGTCTTCAATGACCTTGTAATATGAAATATTTGTGTATACAGGATTTTTATCTTTGGAACTAGAAACACGCATTGATTAAGCCTCTAAAGAAACCCCACTATTTTGCATAGTGCCCCTGCCATCTTATCTCTTTTTGTAGAAAGAATATCCACTAATGTCATATCCATGATAAGAAAAGACATCCATAAGAGGCTTATGGGCTAACCATCTTATAATTTCATAAACATTATTTGGTATTTGTATCAATCGAAAATGAACTTGATTCTAGAACCAAATGATGAATGAGCGATTGTGTTTTGCTTGTACCCACTGTTTATTCATTCCATGATTCTATTCTCTTGTAAGTTATATGCTCATCCAAGTAAGGCTCCACTTCTTACTATTATGTAGGACATAAAGGTGTACTTGTAACCACATTTCACAAGTGATACTCATCACTCGGGTCCCAGTGTACCTTTACTTATAATTATTCCCTCATGATGAGACTTAGGAATTTTGGTAGCTTTTGTATTTGATAAATATTCAATGTAGAACTCAATAACCTTTTTAGCAATATAGCCTTCAATAATACATCCTTTAGGTTGATGTTAATTCCTTAGATAACCTTTTAGAATTTTCATATATCGCTCAAACTTGTACATTTACCTCAAATAAACTAGTTCATAAAGTTTTATCTTTCTCACAAAATGAACAACTAGATGCACCATGACGTTAAAAAATAAAGGTGAAAAATACTTCTCAAGTTGACATAGCATAACAACAACTTCCCTTTACAAGTCATTCAATTTCTCAAGGTTAACAACTTTGTTATATATTGCATTGAAGAAAAATTAAAGTCTAGTAATGATATGTCTCACATGTTTAGACAATATCGATCAGATAACTACTAGCAATAATTGTTGCATCAGAGCATGACAATCATGAGACTTCAAATTGATTGATTTCAAATCTTTCATTGAAACAAGGCTTTTGATATTTTAAGAATACTCTTATGGCACCTTAACACCTGTAGACACTCATAGAAACTTGATTTCTCCTTTCTAGACATAATATGATAAGCTAGAGGCAAATATATATGTTGACCTTTCTTTTCTGGTGCTAATTCCTTTCATATTGCCATTTCAACCAAGTTTAGTCTAGCTTTGACTCCATCATTAGTCTTATCCAGTATGCTCAAAAGTGTTCCAATGAGATTGTTGCATATATTTTCTCCGCATGTATCACATTAAGATTATGTCTCATAAACAAAATTTACCAATATAGAAGATCAAAGAATATTGACCTCTTTTTCCATAAAGTCTTATCATTAGCAGGTGTGTAAGGTTTGCAAAAATTGAAGTTAATAATTTTCACCTGTTCATAAGCCTAGTTCTCGGTTAATGGCATTGGAGCTTTTCCCTCTTTTGATGACACATTGAAAGCCTTTCTTTGCCTACAGTAATGGTAGGATTGGGGAAGAAACCTTCAATAAATGAAATACACTGTCTTCTTTCCATGCTTAAGTTGACAAAAAGATGTATCATTCTTACAAATAGGGCATTCTTTATGTCATTTAACAAACATGTGTTTAAACCTTGATATTATTGAAAGATATCATGACACTTCAGCTAGAGCCCTTTTATTTTTCATGGCATCATTCTTCATCAATTTGTAACGTGATGCCCCATATTTTGGATACTCATAAACTTTTATACTCTTTTTAATAAAATATACAATCATCAGGGCAAGCATATATCTTCTTATACTCCATAACTATCAGGCATAATATTTTCTTGGTCTTATAAGTATGATTTAGAAGTTCATTAACTTCCAGAAGCATATCTTTCAACACTTCAAGTAAAATTGTGAAACTCCTGTCACTCCATTATTCCCTGCTTTCAAGTTGAACAACCTTAACATAATAGATAATTGTGTAATTTTAATACAACCTGGATACAAAGGCCTTTTTGCATCAAT
The DNA here is from genome assembly GCA_026873985.1 of Saraca asoca. Classification (NCBI taxonomy): domain Eukaryota; kingdom Viridiplantae; phylum Streptophyta; class Magnoliopsida; order Fabales; family Fabaceae; genus Saraca; species Saraca asoca. Next base: position 23,059 of record JANHAO010001216.1, read on the forward strand.
TAACAAGCTTTCAAGGATATGTGACAGTTTAATAAAATTATTTTCAACAGCATCATGCACTATATCCTCCAATTGATCATGCAAACCCACATTAGTTTCATCGTTTTGGTACTTTTCCTATCCTCATAACTACAAGACATACCAGACAATTAACTTTTATCATGTCATATCCATTGTGTATACCCTTTATCAATACCGTAAATAAATAAATGATCTCTTACTTCCTTGACTTTCATTCTCTTAACATAATAAAATTTCACACAAGGACACCTAATTAGCTTATTACTATTTGTAGCACGTTGATCAATAATAAATCTAATAAACTCCTTAACCCTATTTGCATATTCTTCATTCAATCAATCTACAAATATCCACCTACTATCCATGACTATCCAATCTAAATTTCAACAAATACTTTTGGGAATATTTCAATTTATTCTAAAGTATTATTATGAATTTAATCAAGTTGATTCAAATTGGCATTTGAACTACAAAGTTGCAATTTGAATTTGCACTTAATTTTCTACATAATATATTATTATGATTCAAAATTAAAAAATAATGAAGGCACATAATTAAAAATAACTAAGGCACATAATTAAATATAATTAGCACATAATTCATCTCATCCACAAACATCAATTATTAATGAAATTTTAAAAGAAAATCGACTGTTACCTAAAAAAAGATAGAGAGAGTGAAATGAAAAAGTTCAGTTCAAACAATCAAGAGAGGGAGAGTAAGAGTGAGATATACTTTTGTAGTCGGTGAGAGAGTGAGTATGAGAGTGCCTTCAAATCATTAGAGATGGAGGGAGAGAGAGTTATGATATTAAACCTGAAAAAGAGTGAGAGTGATAGTTAAATGTACGAAAACTTCTATATAAATAGAAAATATTCGACATCGGTCATCTATTAGAATTGACATCTTAATTTTCATTTAAAAGCATACATTCCCGCCATTGTGTCTCATTTATTTTGAATTTGTTTTTGTCCATTTTGTTTCTTTAGATAATATATTACAATTTTCACAAACAATTTGCTCAAATACTAATTATTTTTTGAATTAATTTTGTCCATTAAATTAATGCTTAAATTCTTGCATTATTTTATCCAATTTAATTGTATTAAATTCTTGAAATATTTTGAAGTTTTTGTAAAATGAAATTACTTTATTCAGAATAGAAAAAATTTATGGTTAGAGAATAAATTTTATTCATAAATAAAATAAGGCAAAATAATAAGAGTTTTTTTAAAAAGATCTCTAATATATTAATATGTAATATAAATCTATTTAAAATGATTGGAAACTTTAGATGTCGATTTTTATTAAAAAATCATTGTCATTGAGATTTTATATGTCATAATTTTCATTTTAGGTGCTGGTTATTATTTTGAAACTGACGTGTAAATCATTAATAACATTTGGTTTTTATTAAAAAAACTAACATCTTTTCTATAATTAGTTATTTTTTAAATATAGGCATATAATATTATATGTCATAATGTTCATTTTAGATGTCGGTTATTATTTTGAAATCGACGCGTAAATCATTAATGATGTTGGTTACTATTAAAAAACCAACATTTTTTTCCTTTAACTAATTTTTTATTTAAAAAAAGAGATTAATTTATTATAACTTTACAAACCAGATTATAGTACAACAAAACATATATACACTATAGTTCATGGCAATTGCAAAATAGATAATATCACAACTTTTGTATTGGTCTTTATCATAATAGGATAGGAGAAATGTAGCCCACTAATATTGAATTTCATCAATTTCAGCTTGAGTATAAGAATTTGTATCTTCAAAGTACTACAAAATAGATATACATATAAAAAATCACATATCCATGTGTCACAGTGCAACACTATAATTTTTGTAACAAAACCTCAACATATCCTTATATCAAATATCCAAATCAAACTATTATACTTCTTGTGGGTTGTGGTGATTTTCCTCCATTTGAGTGATTATGTTATTCATATACGTCAATATAAAGTATCCATACTTAACATTTCTTCTTTGATGAGGGCACTACAATAAATTTGAAACTTTTCTTTCTGGTGAAGCTGACCATTGCAGTGGGGAACAACTAGGAAGTGACCTGCAAGTATAACAAAGTCAATAGTACATAGCAAAAGTGGTCCATTGAGTGCACTCTAATAGTCAAGTCAATGTCTAAGTAGAGTTTTAGTAATGCAGTGTTCATGATCTAAAGAGGGGATGCCTGCTAGTATATATAGGTGTCAAGTATGCTAATTATCGTGCTCTTAGATAAATGGTGTGCAACCACGTGTCTTTAGCATATTGGTAGCATCAACAAGATTCTTGTTGCGTGGTTGCCATAGTCACATTATTTGTGCATGCTTGTATCACGCCTTTTGTCATGTGTCATTTATGTGGTTGCTTTGCTAAGTCTTTTATTTAGCCAATTTCTACGCTTAAGCCAATTGACTAAACATTATGGGTTGATTGACTTCAGGTTTGACCTTGTTCCTATTGTAACCATTTTTTCAATTAATATTGATCGATCAATTTAGGTCGATCATCTTGCGCCTAATGGTTACTTTGGCCTATGTCATTTGCCCCTTTCCTTATCGATAGGTGAAACGGTTGGCTTGCCTTGAGACCTTGCGTTCTCCTAGGCCAACTGTTACCAGCACTCTGCCAATAATGATGGTTTTGCCTTCTCAAGAGGTCTTGAGATCTACAAAAGTTATGTTGCAGTGACTATCACCATCTAAGTCATTCATCCCAATTCTCCCCAGCCATTGGATTCCTTTCATCCCTTTGTAAAAGCCAATTTGGGTTCCTTGGAGACAATCTTTGCACTTTGCTCCATAAGCCTAGATCTTGTTGCTACTTTCTACCTCTTTCTCTGGCAATTCTCCACTATTTTTTGTTTGCTCCATTGCTTCTTTTGTAGGTAACTTCTTGTACTTCTTTTGTTTTACCCTTTATGTTTTCTTTTTCTCTTTTCTTTCTTCAAAATGCATCGACAATGGTGACTTTTCCTTAGTGGCCTTATTCCTTATACCTGTCTAACTTTCATCAAACTATACTAGAAGGTCTGGTGCTTAGCAAATCCTTCAACCTAGCTCTTATTTTTTCTTTTTTCTTTAACTTTCCTTATCTATTTGATCGTTCTTACCTGATCATCCTTTCCTTTGATTCACTCATTTTAACCATACTTTGTTTTCTTTAAAGGTGTTTCTCATCTTCAGCTCTTCAACTTCATGACTGATAGATCAAGTAGCCCAATTAACCTATCCTCTGATCTTATTCTTCATCTAAAATCAGGGAATTTTTTTTGAATGAATAATCAATGCCATTTTGGATGAATTGAGATGGATTCACCCTGATGTGAAGCTAACTACTACTTCGTTGAGTGGTCGGACCTAGACATCATCTGCAAGCTAGAAAAGGTCCATGTTGTAAATGAGTCTATTTAAGGGATCTTTTTTTAACCTGTTGCAGCTGATAAGCAAACGTTTGACTATGATACCTCATCTTTCGTAATGTTCTATGGAAATGTGATTGATTGTCTCCATGTTTACCCTTCTTTCTCCACTTTTCAAATGAGTATTCTCCAGACTTTAAACATTTGTCCTTCCTAGGTAACCTTCCCAACTGACTTAGAATGCTTAGGTTTTTCTTCTATACTTTGAAGTGCCAAGTATTCACCTTTGCCCTTCTTCTTTTTTTACTTATTCTTAACAAAAAATTGGGGCTGATTACACTTCATTCAATGCCCAGATTAGGTTTTTATAGATAACATGCTTATTAATGTTCATACTTAGAAGTAATCATTCTTTAAGGTTCATATGGCTAAGGGATTTCACCTTTTTTTTTCTTTAAGATGGGAGCCACTTTACTGAGCCAAATAGTCTTCCCTATGAAGTAGCCTTAGAGTCGGCCTCTTGAAGACTTTTTAGATCTGAACAAGACCTCATTGTTTGACTGCTAGCATTGGGGCTATTTGATGCACAATCTATTCTTTGTATATATTTTGTTTTTACTCCAGCCTTGCTTTTTAATTTATCTTTACTAATTTTCACTTTTGTTGTTGTTGTTTTTTTTTTTTGTTTTTTGATACTGTTGGTTAAACTAAGAAGTGATAGAGATTCATCGATTGAAGTTAGACTAAAAAAAGACTAGCAAAAATTCATGCCTAAGAATTAGCTAAGCAAAAACCTATTGTCCTGCTAACTATTTAGATTGAGCCATCTCCACAAATAGCTGAAGCTACCAGTGGCCCTATTTCATCCGATCGACTTATTCCCTCACCTAGTTATACCAAGGCATTATCTTTAGGCAAGTGAAAAACCTTCTGAATTATCTTCGAAAGGTATGGGGAGTAGTTCCTTTAATGCTTTTTCCTCCACTGCCAGAAAGTAAAAGTGGGTGCTTGAAAGGAGTTGCTGCCAATCAAAGCTCCTGAAGGGAGCACCCTAACTTTTGATATCATAGACAGCTTATGGTATAAAGATGCTGACTATGGGACCTTTTTACACAGCTAACTACTCCTTCCTACTGACTAGGATTGCAATAAAGAGTTTATATTAAATCATAGTCCCCTGTGACTACTAAAGTGTTCTATGATCCAGATTGTTCATTTGGCCAACTCTATCCTTGCGACTATTTCGACCTTTGCATGAAATTAGAAAGAATTAGCAAACATAAACCTTAGCATTTTGTATGGCATCTTGTTTGTTTGCGTGCCTCCAATGGGTTTTTACTTTTTTGCAATTCACTTAAAGACTTCATTATTCTCACACAACGAGCTTTTCGATCAACTAAGCCTCCAATAGACCTTGCTTTGTTATTTATTTTATTATGTTGATCTTTCAATCGTTCGGATCTCCATCAAGTTTTTATTTTAACTTATATTTATGCTTGGATGTTACCCCTTAAGAGCTTTACTTGCTATGCATTTTTACTCATGTCGTAGGAATTACTCAGCCTTTTATCAATGCCTAGAGGTCTACTCATTCTTTTACTAACGTCGAGGGATCTGCTCAAGCTTGTTATTTTTGTTGAGGGCTCTGCTCAGTTTTCTATTAGTGCTAAGGGATCTGCTTAGGCTTGTACTAATGCCGAGAGATCTATTCAATCTTTGTAAGTGTCGAAGAATTTGCTCAGGTTTTTTAAGTGTTAAGCTTTGCATGGTTTTGTGTAAAGAGTGACCATAACTAACAATAAAGATGGGTTCCAAAGTATAATTCTCTCTTTCAACTACTAAAAAATGTTGCACTGGTGATGTAGTAAGAGGCTTTCCTAAAGTTGTTCAACTTGCTTACATACGACAATGCCTACCATTAAGGTTGTTGCTATTATGAATTGGTGCTTTGTTGTTGCCATAGCTTGAAAAAGTGATCCAACATTGACACCACATCACTATTAGGATTTGAAAAACTCTCTTTCTAGTGTCATATACTTCTCGGAGCTTTGATTACCTAGCTTTACCCTGGGAGCTTGAACTTAGCATTTGTGCACTACTTTTTGATGGTGCAACAAATGCGCCATTGACGATCTAGGAGTTTTAAGAAGATTGGACTAGTATGGCTCCATTAAAATAAGGGGCAAAGCTTTTATAAAGATTGACTCGAAGCAAGCCTAGGTGTGCTATTAGCTAGCACATATGAAGCCAATGGTTCTTGTGGAAATAAGGCAAAAACAATTGATTGTCATCTACAATTGATATATGAATTGCTATCTCCCAGACTCTTCATAGAAGTTGGGAAAATTGGAGTTTTATTGCCCTCAGCCTTTTCCAGTGAATCTAAGTATTCTTACCTTACTCTCTCATAGTGATCTCCTATAAAAGATAAGATCCTAGTTAAGTGAGGGCAAGATCAATAGGGCATTAGTGGTTGGGAAAGTCATAGGTGGTGCCAAATGAAACTTTCCTTTTGGGTGAAGTTGACCGACGGAGTGGAGAATAGTTGAGAAGTGACCTGCAAGTATATCAAAGTCAGTAGCATATGGCAAAAGTGTTTCATTAAGCACACTCTATCAGTCAAGTTAGTGTCTAAGTAGAGCTTCAATAATGTAGTGAAGATGATATGAAGAAGGGGATACTTGCTAGAATATATAGGTGTCAAGCATGCCAATTATCATACTTTTGGATGAATGTCACGTGTATTTTGGTAGCATCAACAAGATTCTCATTAGGCAGTTGTTTCAATCGTATTGTGTATGCATGCTTGTGTCATGCTTTTTGTTATGTGTCAACTAGGCCGTTACTCTACTAAGTCCTTTGTTTAGCTAACTTTTACGCTTAAGTTGATTGACTAAATGTTATGGGTTATTGGTTTTGGGTCTGACCTTGTTCCTATTGTAGCCATTTCTTCAACTGATCTTAGTTAACCAACCTGGGTTGATTGTCTTGCGCCTAGTGGTTACTTTGGACTATATCAGAATCAAATATAAATAAACATTTCAGTTTAATATGAAATTACTTAAAATATTATCAAACATATTCAGTATGGCTAAAATAACTTACTTTTAAGGTGATCCATTTTATGTTAGACTTTTTTCTATTGCCACTCATGTAAAAATAAACCTTAATACATCTGTCGAATTAAATTCATGCAAGAAACCAATATATTAATAAACAAAATCATATATAATATATCTAAAAATTAAATTTTAACTTACAAAACAACTCATGAGTTAACTATAATTATGATATTCTTACAAGCTAGATGCCCCAAGAGATTAAGCTAGTGAATGACATTTCTATCAAGATATATTAAGTACAGCATCTAATGATGCATATAATAACAAAATATCAAATAAATAATAGTAAGTTGAGGCCTATAATAAGAAAATATCAAATATCATATTAGATAATTATAACTCGATAAAAGGTGCAAAAACACAAAGCCTCTTTTTTTTTTGTAGGACATCGAGATATATGTTGTCTTTTCTTCATTGTTGGTGCCTATTGATGCAAGTAACTATGGATATAGAAATCCAACATCCAATCCCTTAGTTAAACAATCATGATGCAGAAGCCTTCACAAGGAAATAAAGGAAATGATTAACAAAATACTTTTAATTGTATAATATAAATAAGATTATGAATTGAAAGTTAAAAATAAACTCACATTTCAAAATCTTGGGCACAAGATATATCTATCTCTTTCCCGGCTAAGAATTACATGTGACATTTATTTGAATATGGATGACCATTTTCCATATGAATGTCACATTCGTAACTCATAACCTCAACATCCATATGAATATGGATGATCATTTTCCATCTTCTCAACCACAAGAGATAACATTTTCCTTAGCTTAATAGAAGGCATCTTTTGGATTAGAGTTAGTTGATTAGTTGGCTGAATAATTGATTCCTTGGTCTGCTTACTCCTAACCATCCTAGCCTCTTCTGTAGCCTAATTGACATGCATAAAATTATGAAATTGAGATATTAGAAATATTGCATAATTGGGTATTTCAAATATAATTACTTATTAGGTAGAAAATGATACTCTACAGCCAAAGCAATAAGACTATTTGGCCATGTGATGTATATTCTAATTACTTGGCCCACTGTCCCTGGTTCATTTGTTGACACTAGTAATTTTACACTCTAATCTAATGGAGTGTTAATGATGACTTTTGCTTGCTTGATCACCTAACAGTTGTTGGCAATAAAGGGTGCAATTGTGAAAAATCCTTCCATATGCTACTGTACATCATTTAGGTGTTAAAGCTAGAAGGCATTTGACTCCTTCCTATATAGACAAAAAACCTAAATTGAAAAGTTAATTATAACATTATTTTTTACAAAAAATATTAGAAACTACTTATATAGTAAAGGAAGTTTTAGTTTTTAGTGATATTTAGTAGATCTACAGATAGGTCAGAGTCTCTCCAGCAATTGGCTTTCACAATATTAGATCAGGGAGTAGGGTGTATTTCTACCTTATAAAAAATAAGCCTTAGGTATGAGAGTGATTGCATATCCATCTTCTGAATATAGGTAAACACCTTTTGAATTTCTTCCTGCTTGACCTTGGCTTCCTTTCTCAATTGAGTGGTAATCTCCTCTCTCATATTTTGTCACTTGAGCAATAATTTATGTAATAAGATCTTCCATAGAAACTAATGATCCTCGGAGATGTTTTGATGATCTCCCAAAATAGGCCTTAAGACTTACTCCTCCCCTAATCCCCTAACATGGCAGGGATGCTCTTTAGGCCTAATGTAGCTGTTAATATATCTATCCTTTCAAATGGAGTAAAATTTCTCTGGGTTGATTATTGCATGAGAACAATTAAGAATATTTATTACAATATAACACTTACAATTATTTAAGCAATTAGAATTTTCAAATTACCTATAATTTTCTTGAAAACTATCTAGCTTTCTTTGGCCATATATTCACCTTTTGTGTTGACCATCATATTGAGATATTGAAATAACTTGTGGATTAGACTGATTGGAAGCTTGTTGTTCCATAAGCTTTTTCTTCAACAAAGCTTTCTCAAGCTTCACATATCTATCACAAAACAACCTATGTTTATATTTGTTTTTGGCTTATCTCTCATTGTTGGCTTTACTTGCACCCTGTTGACAAAAAAATATGATTAATAAGATGGTCAAATTACTCATAATTTATACTTAAAAAAATATAAGGTAAGATAATCAAATTTATCTAAAAAGCCTCAAATTGGTGCTGCTTCACAAATTCATCCCTAATTGAGGAAGTTATATTTCTTAAAGGGGTTTATATCACTCTTTCTCTTGATGGTGATGTGATCTCTTGTCATCCAATTTCTTGAGTCTTTCTACTACTCATCGGCAACTTTTAAGGCTTCTTTTCTTCTTCCTACATCAATATCAAATGTGGTCTACAAAATAGTACATACATAGATTATACTTATATATAAGTATCCTAAGATGATAATTATACATATCTTAAATAAAAATTGGAGATAAGTAATATATACGAAGACATTCTACCAAATATTGTCCTTGATGTCTTTTGGTATTTGTTTCCAGTGTTCAATATTAATTGGCACCCTTGTATGTGTTAACATTCCAATTAACTCTTATATTATGAACCCACAACCCTAGTAGCCTAACCCTTAGAATTGAAGTCAACCTTCATCTTCTCTCCTTTACTATACATAAGGGTCATTTCCTTCATGAGGGTATTATCCCTTGTACTCTTCTTAGTATGCTGAGAAAGATCATATGGCTGTTTAAAAGAAAAATAGAAAAAGAAGTTAACCTCACAAAACTATTATATCAATTTTATTTTGAATGAGAAATGGCTTTTATGATTGTTAAAAACCTACAATTCATAATTCTAAATGGAAAATGGTTATATTCAAAGTTTCAGTTTTATTATGTAGATTATAAGGAAAATCTTAAACGTATTCATAACTACTCTGCTAAGTGATACAAAATAAGACATGCATGACCAGACAATCTATGCCAAGAAACATAGCCAAAAAAATAAAAAAAAACCCTAACAAAAAATATTTCTGATACTAAGAAACAAAAGAGGAAAAAAAAAGCTAAACCCTAAAAATACAAACTATCAACAAACTACAAAGTAGAAAAAGTAAAAAAAAAAAGAAAAAAACATTGACACAACTTGACAAGGAAGAAATGAATATAGTGTAAGAAAAATGAAGTTCCATACCTCAATTATAGACTAGAAATGCAATGATCTAAGGCAATGAAGATAATAAAAAACAATGAATAGCAAGGGTTTAAGAATGGCAGTGGGTAAATGTTTTAGACATGAGAAAGTAAATGAGAGTAGAGCAAAAACTGGCTTGTTACATAAAAAGCCTAAACTTTAGATGTAGGTTATTAAGAATGAATTGATATCTATTCTTATACATCTACGTCGGTTGTCATAAAAAATCAAAGTATAAACTTAAGATGTTGGCTTTTTTTTAGTTGACATATTAATTTTCATTATACTTACAAAAGCATTATTGGTGCTTCATATTATTTTTGCTTTGATTTTTTTTTCATTTTGTTTATATGTTTATTCTTTACTACAATTGATGTATTAACATTCAACATATTTATGAGATTACATGATTTGAATTTTTTAAAAATTAATTTTATCCATTTTATTTTTTGATAATAATATTATTACATTTTTACATATAATTTGCCCAAATTATTTTGTGAAAAAACTTTGTCAATTAAATAATATTTAAATACTTAAATTATTTTTTTCATTATATAATATTTCAATAATTGAATTATTTTGCATATTAAATAATATTTAATTATTTTAAAAATTTCTTCAAATGGTGTTAAAGATGTCAATGTTTGTTAAAAATTTGACATCTTTGGTATTAATTTTAAAAAAAGAAACATGCTTCTAGCTATAATTCTTCAAATTGTGTTAAAGATGTTGGTTTGTGTTATAAAATAACAACATTTCTATTGATTTTTTTATTAAATTACACAAACTTGCTCCAAGTTACATTTTTACCAAAACATCAGAAAGAAAATTGTAATAGAAACACTATTGTTGAATCAAGCTTTTGGATTGCTTGCAACAAATCAACATTAAATTGTTAAAGCTTTTGGAATTGCTTGTAATAACAAAACACAACACATACATCAAAGGCAATCTACAAGACAACACAGACACACAAGTGCACCTATCGTCCTATTGTTTGAAGAATTAATGCATATGCTCTATTTAAAAGGAAAAATGAAATAGAAGTTAATCATTTATGCACAAACTAATCAAAATTAAGATAAAGAAAAAGGAAAAAAAAACTATACACCTTCAGAACAAGTTTCAGCAAAATGATGCTAACCTTCAAAATTATAGGGTAATTGTTGCTCTTCCAAGCATACTACCTACTTAGGAAGAGGAGTTTCAATAGTAGGGCACGGAAATTTCATTCCACAACTTAAATAATCATTCTAAATATGTTTAAGTTGTTTAACTTATAGAATAAAATTCACGTGTCCCACTTTTCAAATTCTTTTTCTCACAAGTAAGCAGTATACTAGTTAATGAAAGTTAGGGGGAAGCATTGGTCTTTTATAACATGAGGAGACTTTAAACGTCATTTATTTATATAGGAATCGACATGTAATATCATATATCTATATTAGTTTCTAAGTATAATCTATGTTTCATTATATAATAGAATATAAATGTGTTGAATTCATTTTGAATTGCTTTAACTATTCTCGTTGTCATGGTAAAATAGAAGAAATTAATGATCATTAGAGAATTTTATAATTCTATAATCTTGAAAAATGAAAAATTAATTGTAATATTGTCAT
>JANHAO010001217.1:0-34255 GCA_026873985.1 Saraca asoca
ATTTTAATTAAATGAATTAAAGTGCTGGATTCATTGGTAAATGGTTGGTAACCCGCAAGTGCACTTGTGAGTATATGTTTACCTAGGCAGGAGTTGAGGAGATATGGTAGAAGATAACATGAGCGTCTGGCAGACGTGTCAGATAGCTTATGACAGGATACGTTCGTGGGTACCGGCAGACGTGTTGGATGACCCATGGTGGGATTATAAGATGGTTACCTGCGGAGATTTACTTATGAAAATCCAACGGACCATTTGCTATGCTAATATTCAGTCGAACTTTTAAAAGACATAGTTTTCTATCATGCCTATGTTACGTTGAAAATTATATTTCATAAAGACTTATCTTGATATTTGTTCTATGATATTAGATATTACATTCTCTAATATTTGATTTTCTTATGAAATGTGGACCTTCTAAATTTAATTGGAGATAAAGGTAATTAAACGGTTAAATTGATTTTATGACTATAAATGGTATTGAAATTGTTTTATAAATGATAAATGATTTTGAGGGGATTGTTTGCTCACTGAGTTTCATTGAAACTCACTTCTCTTCTTTCTGTGTTTTTCAGAGATAGAAAATAACCCGGTTTCCCTCTGTCTTATCAACCACCCTCCACAGAAATTAAAAGGTATAAAATGATAAAGTGGTTTAGCAGTTGGATAGGAAAGCATTTTACACATGTTTGAGTCTTGGATACCCAGTAGGTTGTGAAATGTCTAGTCTGGGCCACTGAATAAAATATTTGTATTGTGTGACATCATATAGGTTCTAATGGGCATGTAGCCCTTGGTGTTTTCTATGAAGGCCTTATGGCCAGGTGTCCGAAAAACAGAGATAACTCTGCTGAATTTTTGATAAAGATAATAGTATTTATACTTATCCATTAAATTAAATTATATGCATTGGTATGGTAGTGCATTGTCAGGCTTGTAGTAGGTTTCCTACGGGTGACCTGTTACATCGGTCATATGTCTAGGGATTGGGTCGTGACAAAAATCAATGCAAGTCCTCCATTTCCCATTCTTTTTTCTTACCAGTACAAGGTTGGCCACCCAAGTCAGGTAGTAAGCTTCTTGGATGAAATTGTTGGCTAAAAGCTTATCCACCTCTTCCCTGAGAGTGAGGTATTTCTCAATAGTCATTGGCTCCTGTTCTGACAGATCGACTTGTGATGAGGGTCGATTTGAGTTTATATGACGTGATTTCAGGATCAATTCCTACCATATCCTCATGGTTCCAAGCAAAAACATTCAGGTTTGCTTTAAGGAATTTGGCTAGCTAGGTTTTTATATCTGGAGACAAGTTTTTTCCCAGTTTAAGGCATCTTTCAGCATCTGCCTTACTGACTTATACATCCTCGAACTCCTCCATTAGGTTGGTTGCTCTGTCTGCATCCACCTCGTGAGGCTCTTACTAACCTAAACAAGATTCCTATCAACCTAGAAATCTCAATAGAAAAATCAAGATGAAAAAGATCAAGGTAAAGTAAGAAATAAAATACCAAAGTTTGAGATGAAATCTTAAACAACTAATGTGAATTCAATAGAGGTTTGATTTAAAAACTCTTGATTTGACTTAGAAATCTTGTGAGGTAAAGAGAAATATGATTCTTTGCTTTGTGTTTTTCACACTTGAAGAAGAGAGAAAGATATGAAATCTAATGAAAAAATGAAGGCGGTTAGGGGTTTTATAACTGGTATAACTGACTATAACAGACTAACTAACTTTTAGTTTGTGAATTGATTCTTGAATCGATTCAGAGTAGTTATAACTAATGAATCAGTTTGGTAATCAAATCATATCCTTTTGACATCAGGTCTTGAATCGATTGCTAAATTGATTCAGGTTAAAATCCTAACCTTCGATAAAAAGAACTTTTCAAAACTTTTCTTCATGAATCGATTGATGAATCAATTCTAGTATGCTTTTTCACAAGTTCTTCAAGGAATTGATTCCTGTATTGATTCACAAGGTGTAAAACAATTTTATAAAATCTATGCTTGTGAAAAAATTATTTAAAAGCTTCGTTTCAAAAAAAATATTTGGTTTTAGTTTTTCTTCAAGTGGTTTATATTGACCTCATTATGAAAATATTTGTTTGAATCAAATCTCATTAGAATTCACTTACAAAAGATCCTATAAAAATAAAATAGATCAAAATGCTAAAATATGTTGTTAGGTAGTAATATAAACAAAAATTATTTTTTAGCATTAAAACCAAGGAAAAAAGTGTAGCTATAGTAACCTAGGCTAACAATCTCCCCCTTTTTGATAGTGACACACAATTTTAGATGAGGTTCAAGGTTTATTAACAGATAATAGGAGAAATTTTATTATTTTCATCTAAAAACAAGGTTTAGCATTTTCTCCCCCTTTTGGCACATCAAAAACAAATAGTGCTAAATCAGTAAAAATATGTGTAATCAAAATTTAGATCAAAGTATATAAAATCAAAGTGTAAGAAATTGAAAAATTCAAAGCCCTCCCTAAGTTGTTTACTAGTTCATTTAATCAAAAAAAAATTGGAGAGTATTTAGGATGTAAAAATAGAGTGAGAATATATTTTGAATTAGAATATCAGCTTTAAAATCAATATGATTAACTAAATTATGTATTGAATCAATTACTGAATCGATTCGTATAGGTAAAAACATTGTTAGAAATTTTGAATGAAACAAAAACATTGAGAAATCCTCTAATCGATTCTAAAATCAATTTGTAATGTAAATTTTTAAGCTTAAATCGATTCAAAAACTTAGAGAAATCCTAGAAAAATATGAATCAATTCTGGATTTGATTTAGGGTCCAAAAATCAGTTTTTCTATAGAGTTAAACCAGAATTTGCTGTCAGATTGATATAAGTACCAAATTTATCATAATTTGTACCTTAAATCTTTAAAACATATACCTTCAGAACAAACTTAAGAAACTTTGATGCCTAAGTTAGATTTTGCATTTACAAATCAAACATAACATATTAAAAAAGTATCAAAACTTCAAGAATTAAAAAGCATACAACAAACAATATAAAACATTAGAAAACTGACTCATTAAGATCACTTTCTTTAGGGTTCATCATTCTAATTTCCCTTCTGATAAACACAAATCTCTTTTCATCTAAGGGCTTTGTAAAAATATCTACTAACTGAAAATCTGTTTGAACAAAGTCAATTGAAATGCCTCCCTTTTGAACATGATCTCTTAAGAAATGGTGTCAGATTTGAATGTGCTTAGTCTTTGAGTGCATTACAGGATTTTTGGTAATATTTATGGCACTTGTGTTGTCACAAAGTATTGGTATTTTCTCAAATTTCAATCCATAGTTTGAAAGTTATTATTTCATTCAAAGAATCTAGGCACAACAACTTCCAACTGCTATGTACTTTGCCTCAATAGTGGATAGTGCAACATAATTTTGCTTTTTATATGACCAAGAGACCAGTAAATGACCAATGAATTGATAAGCCCCACTAGTAGTCTTCCTATCTATTTTACTCCCTACATAGTCTACATCAGAATATCTTAATAGACTATAAGTATCAAACCTGGGATACAAAAATCCTAAATATTTGGTTCCTACAAGGTATCTGAATATCCTTTTAATTGCAGAAAGGTGTGACTCCTTTAGGTTAGTTTGATATCTTGCACAGACACAAATGCTTAACATAATATTAGGCCTGCTTACAATTAAGTATAATAGACTACCTATCATGTCTCTAAATAGAGTAGGATCTGCACTTTTACCATTCAAATTATGATCTAATTTTATAGATGGACTTATAGGTATGCCTATAGGTTTACAGCTATTAAATTGAAATTTCTTTAACAGTTTAAGAGTATATGTAGTTTAGCATAAGAATATACCTTTGGCTGATTGCTTAATCTGTAGGCCAAGGAAAAAGGTTAACTTTACCATCATGGACATCTCAAATTCATTTTGCATTAACTTAGAAAAGTTTTTGCATAATTGTTCATTTGTAGAGCCAAAGATAATGTCATCTACATAAATTTGTACAAGCAATATATTTTTACCCTTTTCTAATATAAAAAATGTTGTATCAACATTCCTTGTTTTAAAGCCTTTCTATATTAAAAACTTACTAAGCCTATCATACCAAGCTCTAGGAGCATGTTTCAAACCATATAAGGCTTTTTGAAGCTTAAAAACATAGTTTGAATTTAGGGGGTCTTCAATGCCTAGGGTTGTTGTACATAAATATCTTCTAAAATATATCCATTTAGAAAAACACTTTTAACATCCATCTAGTAAAGTTTAAAATTTCTTGTACAAGCAAATGCCAATAACATTCTAATGGCTCCTAGCCTAGCTACTAGTGTAAAAGTTTCATCAAAATCTATTCCTTTTTCTTGGTTATAACCTTTTGCTACCATCCTCGCTTTATTTCTTATTATCATTCCATTTTCATCTAGTTTATTTTTGAAAACCTAACGAGTCCCTATTATATTATGATGATCAGATTTTGGCACAAGTGTCCAAACTTGGTTTCTTTTAAACTGGTTTAATTCTTCTTGCATAGCGAAAATCCAATTGTCATCTTATAGGGCCTCTTGAATATTTTTAGGCTCAATTAGAGAAACAAAAGCAGAGTGAATGTAGAAATTTTTCAGGTTACCTATTTAGTTGCATCTCCTATGATAAGATTTCTGGGATGGTTTCCCATAAATTTCCAAAGTTTTTAAGGAGAGCTGGGTGGTGTAATGTCCAAAATGATAGAGTCTTCTTATTTTTCTCTTAGTTCTACTGCATGTACCTTTGTTCACCTTGTTGAATTTCTGAAGTTAAATTAGAGGTCCACTAGTCTTGCTGATCTTCCTTTGCACTTAATATGCGATTACTTAAAGTAAATTCATTAAAGACAACATGCACAGATTCTTCTATCTTCAAGGTCCTTCTATTATATACTCTAAAGGCCTTACTAGATGAAGATAGCCAATAAAAATTTCTTCATCAGACTTAGGATCAAATTTATCTAGATTATCCTTGTCATTGTCATGTATATAGCACTTACAACCAAAGACATGAAAGTATGATATATTAGGCTTTCTTCCAAAATATAATTCACAAGGTGTTTTGTTTAAAATAGGTCTAAGAAATACCATATTCATTATATAGCAAGTAGTGTTAATTGTATAAGCCCAAAAAGACTTTGGCAGGGTGTTATTATTTAACATGGTCCTTGCCATTTCACCTAAGCATCTATTTTTCCTTTCAACAACACCATTCTATTGTGGTGTCCTAGGTGTAGAAAATTATGACTAATACCATGCATTTCACAAAAATCAGTGAAGTCCTTATTTTCAAATTCTTTTCTATGGTCACTTTTTATGGAGATAATAGGATATCCTCTTTCATTTTGAATCACACTTGCAAGTATTTTAAAGGCTTGAAATGTGTCACTTTTGTAAGATAAAAAGAAAGTCCATATAAATCTACAAAAATCATCCACAATCATGAATACGTAATATTTGCCTCCATGGCTTCAGATTCTGAATGGACTAATTAAGTCCACATGAAGTAAATCAGGGGGTTTTGAAGTTGAAAAAATGTTTTTAGATTTAAATAAGGATTTCACTTATTTACCTTTCTAACAAGCACTACACATCTTGTCTTTGATGTAGTTCAATATTGGCAAACCAGATACTAGATCCTTCTTGGATAATTTTCCAATTAGTTTTATATTTACATGTCCTAGTCTTCTATGCCAAATCCAAGTATCATTATCAAAACTCAGTAAACATGTTGAGTCTAGTTTAAATTCTGAATCAACATTAAACAAGTAAACATTATCAACTCTATGGCCTACAAGTTTAAGTTTTTTGTCACTGCCATTCACAACTAAGCATTTATTTGAATTAAAAATAACTTGGTTCCCTTTATCACAAAATTGACTTATGCTTAACAAATTATGTTTATGATCATCTACATATAAAACATCATTTGTACAATAGTTAGAAGACTTACTAATCTTACCGATTCCTTTAACCTTTCTTTTAGAATTATCTCTAAAGGTCACCTTACCTCCATTTATAGGTGTGAGATAAATGAACTTATCTTTGTTTCTGGTCATATGTCTTGAACATCCATTGTCCAAAAACTATAAATTTGTGCTTTGTCTCTCACATTCCTACAATATGAAGATTACACTAGCATTGGTGGTACCCACTAAATTTTGGGTCCATTTTTGTTAGTAGACATAATACAAATTTTCTTAACAATAGATGATTTAGGTAACCATAAAAGTCTTTCATTTGGTTTTAACAAGTATGTTCCATTTCTAAATGGATAGTCTCTGATGTGATGCCCTTTATGATTACAATAGTAACAGGTGATATAAGCAAGGTTCCATCTCTTAAATTTCTTATGATGCTGCTGCCTATATTCTAGACCAGTTCTATTGTAAGAAACCTTTTGATTCTGTAGCATATCTTCTAATTTTTTTGTTGCTATCAAAAAATCCATGTAATGATTTTGTTAAGGTTTTAATCTCAAATTTATAGCATTTACATTGTTCACATTCCTTTTCAACTAAGACATTTAATTCAGCATTCTTCTTTTCTAAATATTTAACCTTATGAATCAAAATTTCTTGCTCATTCTTAGAAATAGTTAATTGTTTCTTAGGTTTAACTAAAGAATCATATAGTTTGACACATAAATCATCCAAATCTTTATCATTACTATCTTCATTAGAATCTTTTTCAAACCATCATTAGATTCATCATCATAATCAGAAATGGCAAAGAAAGAGTTTTTGCTATATACCTGAAGGTTATCATTGTGTCTAGCCATAAGGCATAGTAAGGCATCATCTTTTCATTCTTCTTCATCAGTGCCAGTATCCACCTCTTCATCTTCCTAAACAGCAAAATTTGATTTTTTGTAGGATGGTCTCTTCTTTCTTCTTTTATTCTCCAATTGCTTCTTTAAGTAAACTAAGCAATCTGGCTTAATATGGCCAAGTTTTTTACACTCAAAACAAGTAGGGACTTTACTAACTGAATTTCCTTGCTCAGTTTTTATGTGATTCCTTCTTTGTGATGCTGATTTTCTCTTGTCTTTGGTCTTCTTTTCCCTTATAATTCTCTATAACTTTTTACTCAAGAATGCAACATCTTCTTTATTAATTACATCTATATCACTTTTAGATTCCTCTTCATCTGATTCAGATATTTTTGTAACTTTCAATGCTAGAGTCTTTTTCTTTTTATCATCCTTATTCTTCTTGTATCTCCTTAATTCTCATGCTCTTCCAGGTTTCCAAAAAGCTCTTGTATTGTAAGAATACCCATCTTTAGTGATTCTTTAATTATAGTAACCTTGGGCTACCACTCCTCAGTCAAAGATCTCGGAATCTTGTGGACAAGATCTGCATTTTCAAATTTTCTAACAAGTAATATCAAATGGTTAGTAATTATTATGAATCTCTAGATTAAATCCTTGATTGATTCACCCTCCTCTATTTTAAACATTTCATATTGTGACACAAGGACATGCATCTTTAAAGCCTTAACCTGTGAAGTGCCTACATGTGCAATCTCTAGTGTGTCCCAAATTTCCTTAGCAGGAGAACAATTTGGGATTCTTTCGTACTCATTAGGTGATAAGGAGTTTGAAATTATCTATTTTATTTTAGCAGCAAGCAAGTGTCTTTTTCTTTCATCTTCTGTCCAAAGTGATTTAGGCTTAAGCTGTACATCACCATTAATTAGTGTCCTAGGAGGTTCATAACCTTCCTTAACCAAATCCCACATGTTAACATCTATAGCCTCAATAAAGTCTTTTATCTTCTACTTCCAATAGGTATAGTGTTCCCTCATTGAAACCAGGAGGTTTGTGCATTGGTGGACATTTAGGTAGTAAAAAATAGTTTGAATCCATAATTTTCAAGAAAACATAGATGTATCAAGAGGCAAAGCTCTGATACCAACTGAGGGTCCTAGATAAAGATATAAAATTAAATCTTACATTTATCCCTTTAGGAGAATTTATATACACCTTTGAATATTATGAAGTCTTATTTGAATTTAACAAGAATGTAATTTATAGCTTTATATCAAGAGTGACAACAAAAAATTAATAAGTAAATATGCAAAATGTAGAATTGACAATTGTGCAGCAAGAATGTAAATGTAGGAGTAGAAAGATAGAGATTAAAGACATAGTTTTTAAAGTGGTTCAACTTGAATTAAAACTGCAATTCAAGTCTACTCCACTAGATAATCTTCGACTAGACTATCATTTTTATTACAAAACCATCAGATTAGAATAGGCTCTTGAATTGCCAATTTAAACACAAGAATTACAATGGGTTTCTTGCTAACCTAAAACAAACACAAGAACTAAAACAAGCTCTTGCTAACCTAAACAAGATTCCTATCAACATAGAAATCTCAATAGAAAAATAAAAATGAAAAAATCAAGGTAAAATAAGAAATACAATACTAAATCTTGAGATGAAATTTCAAATAACTAATGTAAATTCAGTAGAGGTTTGATTCAAAAACTCTTGATTTGACTTAGAAATCTTGTGAGGTAGAGAGAAATCTCATTCAGTTCTTTTGCTCTATGTTTTTCACACTTAAAGAAAAGAGAAAGATATGAAATCTAATGAAAACTAAAGGTGATTAGGGATTTTATAACTGTTGTAACCAACTGTAACAAAATAACTAACTTTCAGCTTGTGAATCAATTCTTGAATCAATTCAAAGTGGTTACAACTAATGAATTGTTTGGTAATTGAATCATAGCCTTTTGGCATCAGGTCTTGAATTGATTAGTAAATTGATTCAGGTTAAAATCCTAACCTTTAGTAAAAAGAATTTTTTAAAACTTTTCTTTACGAATCGATTGGTGAATCAATTTTAATATGCTTTTTCACAAGTTCTTCAAGGAATCAATTCTTGAATCGATTCACAAGGTGTAAAATAGTGTTATAAAATTTGTGCTTGTGAAAAAATTATTTAAAAGCTTTGTTTGAAAAAAAAAATTTGGTTTTAGTTTTTCTTCAAGTGGTTTGTATCTACCTCATTATGAAAATATTTGTTTAAATCAAATCTCATTTAAATTCACTAACAAAAGATCCTATAAAAATAAAATAATTGCTAGACCTAATTTTAGATCTCTTGAATCACTTACTTTGAACCTGCAAGATAAATCAAAACACCAAAGTATGTTGTCAGATAATAATGTAAACTAAAATTATTTTTCAACATTAAAACAAGAGAAAAAAGTGTAGTTAGGGTAACTTAGGCTAACAATAAGGCTAAAATATACATAACCCCCTATATTATACATCAACCCTATTTGGCAATCAGCTCATTATATTAGTTGTTAGCTAATTGCATTAGCTGTTAGCTGATAGTTTGTTGTATTAGCTGATTAATTAGTTGATAGCATTAGTTGTTTGTATAAAGATATTTAGTAAAATTAACTGTTTACTATTAGTTATTTATATGTAAAATGATATATAAGGATATATGTGTATTTTATAACTTATTTAAACATTTGTTTACTTTAATAATATTTCAAATTTTAAAATATTATTTATCATATTTTTCTTCTAAAAAAATATTGTAATTTATTATTTATTAGATTTTTCTTCAAAAATAAATAGTTATAATTTATTCTTTATTATTGACGGTGAAATTTGGTTCGTAAGGAGGACCTAAACTTCAACCAACAGGGGTGAGTTCAGGAAACCAATACTGCTTCCAAAATGCAGAAGAAGATAGACCGAGAGGAAGATGGGATGAAGAGATAGAAAGTTTAATGTGGTTCGACTAAATCCAGGCAGCACTGGACCCTACGTCCACGGCGGAGATGTATTGAGAAATGACTTTGGCAGAGTTTCTGCTTACAGAGTTTTTCATCCCGCCTCCTCTCTTCTAACAAGGCAATCCTATTTATAGAGGAAGGAGGAATTATATGCATTAATTATAAGTTACAGTTGTGTTATATCAAGATATAAATAAGAAAAGACAGTAAAAAGATTAAAACTAGCCATTGCTGAATGTAGGCTGCGAGGTAGGCCCTCTAGGTCGGCTATAGACTGGGTCTGTCTGTGCCCATCACTGCTAGACTGAGCAAGGGGTTGGGCATTCCGAGTTGGAATTCCTGGCTCGGGGGTGTCAAGGGAACCGCTTGTAGCAAACCTGGTGTTGCTGTAGCAAGATGGCAGGCTCGGGCAGGATAGTTGGCTGCTTGACGTGCCGGTCTTGTGATCTCTCGCTGGGTCGCTGCATCGCTATCGTTGTAAGGTGAGGGTAGCTCCGAGAGATGTGTCTAGATGATCTCATTGCACTACTACCTCGCGATGAGCAAGGTGAGGCCAACTTTACGGGAAGGATGCCGGGACTACTTCATTATGCCGCTTTTTGGTGGGTGAAACAAAGCTTGCTGAGCACCTTTGGTGTGCTCAGGAGCCCCCCAACTCTCGATTTCCTTTACAGACTGGGAGTTACAAGTTTTCAAGGCTTGATTCGTATCTTCAGTCAGTGTCCTTCCTTGACTGAAGTGTCACATCAGATGTCTTTCTGTTTTGCTTTAGGCCATACTTTCTTCTATTTGCCATTTTTGGCCATTGGTGTGGCGTTGTTGCTCGTTTTGGGCCGTTGGATGAAGATCAGGCCAAATACCTTCTGGATTCTTCACAGGGCCGAGCGGGTCTTTTTATAGCCTGGGGCATTCTTTTTTTTGTCCCAGAGAAACTCAATGAAGGAGACTAAAGAGCCCCTTACATTTTGGTGTCTTGGCTTCCGGCGAAGCATGCTGAGACATGGATGGCCTGTTGCAGAATGTCGGGAGACATAGATAGCCCGTTGCATGTGGCTCCGTCGCAAGATCTACCAAACGGGCTCCTGGGGGATCTTGTGTTGACTTCGGGCCACCTCCTCCGGCCGTCGCTTGTGATGCTGCTACCTGGCCAGCCGGCTTCTACAACTTTTTGATTTGCTCTGGGTCTGGCTTAGGGGGACGCGCTGAAGGAATATAAGCAGAAGCAGCTTTGGGGCTGTTACTCTTTCCAAAGGCATGAGCTCGGTGACTGGTAGCTGGCCTTTCGATTACTTTTTTCAGGAATAGTAGTACCAGGCCTTCAGTCTTTTTCCCTTGATGTAATTTTGCCTCGTTGGATGAGGTCTTTTCACTGTATGAGCTTTTCTTCTTTCAAATGTTGTGATAGATGCTTTGCACATCGCTGTATGTAAACTTATGATGATCAATGAAATTTCTCTTTTCCGCCAATCGACTATGCTTTATATTTCTGATTACTTAACTCGTTGTGAGTGAGAGAGGGGTCGCATCTAAGCTGCGCCTGAGAGATCTCGTTCAAGACATAAGAACTCGCCGCATGAGAGCTGCAAGTGGTTAGTTGCATGAAAGCTGCAACGATTTTGTTATGTTATGACGAGGTAAAAATCATTCACCGAAGTACTATCTGAGTTTTTGTAGCCACGAGGTAGGCTCAGGGGCCGTCTCACCCTCGGGTGTTGTGAGGTAAGCTCAAGGGGCCATCTCACCCTCGATTTTGTTTTCATAACCACGAGGTAGGCTCAGGGGCCATCTCACCCTCGGGTGTTGTGAGGTTGGCTCAAGGGGCCGTTTCACCCTCAGTTTTATTTTCGTAGCCACGAGGTAGGCTTAGGGGTCGTTTCACCCTCGGGTGTTGCGAGGTAGGCTCAAAGGGCCATCTCACCCTCGATTTTATTTTTGTAACCACAAGGTAGGCTCAGGGGCCATCTCACCCTCGGGTTTATTTTCATTTTGACTTTGTCGTAGAGAGGTAAAAATCATTCGTTGTAGTGAGATTGCAATGACAAAGTAAAAACTCTTTGTCTAGATAATGCTTGGCCAATTAGCAATTTACATTGATTCAGCATACAACAGTTAGTACAACTAGACACCATTGATAACAAACGAATGTTACAGGATCAAAATATGGTTCGGACAGAGGGCTCAGGCTCTTGGGTGACAACTTGCTGAGCCTGTTAAGCACACTATCCCGATGGTCTCACCACATAATCCTGTAGTCAGCCTCTTCTGATGAAGTCTTCAATGGCATCTTTTAGTGTCCGACATTCTGAGGTGGTGTGTCTAGCCTCATTGTGATAAGCACAAAATCTGATTTGGTCTCTGGACTTGACAGATGCCCTCAATGATTTGGGCTTTTCGAAGTCCTCATTATGCCTTTCTGCGGTAAAGATTTTATCCTATGTGTCTGATAGGATGCTGTAACTCTTGAAGCGGCCTTCAGGTCGTTGAGGTTTTACCTTCTTTGCGAGATGAGGAGTGGGGCTGTCGTGACTTTCGCACCCCTCTTTTTGCTTGCAGTAGGACCACTATGGCCCACTTTATGCTTGGGTTCCTCCGTTCCAAAGGTTTCTTCCCATCTTATTTGTTTAGTTACCTGATCATAGAATTCGGTGAGGTCTCGAGCAAGGGATTTGTAGAGGCTCCTGTATAATTTGTCATCTTTACGAAGTCCCACTAAGATAGTTGTTAAAATGCTTTCCTCCGAAGGATTCTCCACAGAGTTGGCCTTGTGCCTGAATCGGGCCATATAGTCCTTGAGCAGCTCATCCTTGTGCTAAAAAATCATCGTGAGGTGGCAAGGAGGCGCAAACTGTTTCTTTAGTGCTCGGTATTGGTCAGCAAATTTTCTTTGGCATTCTTCCCAACTGTAGATGCTGCGAGCTAGGGAGGCACCTGAACCATGCCCGAGGCATTCCTCTTAATGTGACGGGAAAGATGCAGCACTTCACAAGGGAGTCAACTATCTAGAGATCCATTTGAGTATTGAACATGTCCAGGTGGTCACTCGGGTCGCTGTTCCTATCGTACAATGGGATAGCAGGCACTTTGAACTTTTATAGGAGAGGTTGAGTCTTGATCTCCATAGAAAATGGGGAGTTTTCCTTAAGGCGAGGCTGATGGCTCTGAGGCTACAGATGCTCTTCTAGCTGTTCGAGCCTATAAAGGACCTCTTCCATTGTTGGATGTTGTCCTTCGTGTTAAGAGGTAGAGCTTTTTGGTAGCTGCGAGCCCCCCAATCACTAGCTGTTGCGATCATCGCGAACTTCTCTCTGAGCTTCCTTATGAAGCTACTGGAGTTGTGCTATGACTTCTTCTTGTCTTTGAGCATTTTGTACTTGTGCCTGAGCAAGCCCTTTGACAGTTTCAGCTAACTTTTTAACTGTATTTTTAAGTGCCAATCAGGACTGATAGGGCGTTTATGACGCTTGTGTTTCGGGCACAGTGGTATGCTGCTAAGGAACTGGAACGGTAGAACTCCGAGTTGTTCTTCTTCTAGCCATTGTTGGGCTACAATGAAGATTTTAGAGAGCAGATGGTCCCCACAGACGGTGCCAAAATGTTGACGGTAAAATTTGGTTCGTAAGGAGGACCCAAACTTCAACCAATGGGGGTGAGTTTAGGTAACCAATACTGCTTCCAAAGTGCAGAAGAAGATAGATCGAGAGGAAGATAGGATGAAGAGACAACAAGTTTAACGTGGTTTGGCTAAATCTGGGCAACACTGGACCCTACGTCCACAGCGGAGATGTATTGAGAAATGACTTTGGCAGAGTTTCTACTTACAGAGTTTTTCATCCCGCCTCCTCTCTTCTAACAAGGCAATTCTATTTATAGAGGAAGGAGGAATTACATGCATTAATTACAAGCTACAGTTGTGTTACATCAAGATATAAATGAGAAAAGACAGTAAAAAGACTAAAACTAGCTGTTGTTGAATGTAGGCTGCAGGGTAGGCCCTCTAGGTCAGCTAGACTGGGTCTGTCTGCACCTATCGCTACGTCGCTACTAGACCGAGCGAGGGGTTGGGCATCCCGAACAGGAATTCCTGGTTCGGGGGCATCAGGGGAACCGCTTGTAATGAACCTGGTGCTACTGTAGTGAGATGGCAGGCTCGAGCAGGACAGTTGGCTACTTGACATACCGGTCTTGTGATCTCTCACTGGGTTGTTGTGTCGCGACCGTCGCAAGGCGAGGGCAGCTCCGAGAGATGTGTCTGGATGATCTCGCTGCATTGCTGCTTCGCGATGAGCGAGGCGAGGCTGGCTTCACAGGAAGGATGCCGAGACTACTTCGTTGTGCTGCTTTCTGGTGGGCGAAATGAAGCTTGCTGAGCGCCTTTGGTGTGCTCGGGGCTACGAGCTCTCGAGGCCATTTTTTGCATATAACATTTATTAAATTTTCTTTAAAAATAAATAATTATAATTTATTATACTTATTAGATTTTCTTTTAAGAAATAAATAACTATGCCCTATTATTTATTAGATTTTCTTTTAAGAGACAAATAGTTATAATTTATTATATTAAGAAATAGGTAATTTCAGATAAAAAATAAGTTTATTATTATTACTAATTGTTAATATTGTTGTTGTTCATGTTGTTATTTCTTAATAAGTTGATGGTGGAAGAAAATGGAAAAATAATCAAATAATATATTTAACACATATGAATCAATTTGATAAAGGTTTATCAAAAAATATGTTTCATGCATACTTCTTATGAGGGTTTTTCTATGTATCAAGGGCAATGGTGTCAAAAATTGAATTGATTAGAGATAATAGTGTTTTTTTGCACCTTAAATGTAAAACAACTAATTGAAAAAGTTGGATTCTTAACTTGTTCAAATTAACTTTTTGAGGGCCAAAAAGTTGACTCAAACAACTATTTACCAAATACTCAAAATAGCTAATTTATTAGTCAAATAGATAAAACCTCTTAAATTAGCTAAAAGTTGAATAGAAAGCTATTTACCTAATACCCTAATTATGTGCAAAAAAATCCCTAATGTTTAAAAATGTACAATCAAACGTTCACACTATATAAATTGAGTGAAAACCCTTCCATTAACTAGTCATCCAAATTCCCAACGGTACATACACTTGCACATCACGTGCTACTATTTTAACCTAATTTTCATTTGTTGGAGCATAGGAAACTTCATGTTTAACACAATTAGGTAGAAACTATCATAACTATGATGTTTAACACAAATATTCATAAACTAACTATAAATATAAATTAGTAAGAATAGAGGATAAATTGGCTAACTGTTGACTTCTTATTTTGACTAACGCTCATCTAGATCTTAATTATAATACATTAATCCAAGTTTTATATCGGCTTGTGGAGCATAATACATGCAACCTACTTACCGGAGGTGTTGTTAGACTTTCCTATATTTGACAACCATAGTTTAATTATATTGAATTGAATTATTAGAATGTTATGACAATATTGTAAAATGGGCCAATCAAAATATGATCATGTTATTAAATCTAAGCTAACACATAGACCAATAGTGAACATTAATGTTGCAAGCCTTGTAACTAGGCCTATGATGATGGGCTAATTGGCCCAATAGGATTGCAACAAGGTAGATCCCTACTCACATCCTAAAAAGAGCTATAGCCATCTCATTGATACTACAAATAGTACAATCACCCTTTTCTCTGCTAAGGTTTGTGAGGAGTGTACCAACCAGGAGGTTTTGTATTCATGGATTCACAATCAACACCAAGGTAATTGTTTGATCATTAAATTGTTTGTACAGATTTTATGCTTTGTAATATAATGTAAAAGATTTGGTTAATTGGCTAATTTATTCTCCTAATTTCTAATAATTGGTATTAGAATCCAGTTTTCTTTCATGTTACAAGGCTGAAATTGTGCAAAAATTTATCTAGTGATTTTATGTTATTAGATTGTTAAAGAATCCATAATTTACAATGAGATATGGGTTTTAGGTGAAATTTTTTCCACCTTTCTACATTATTGTTTTGCATGAATTGATTGCAAATTTTGTGAATTTTAAGATGAAATCATAACTATGACTAGTCTAGGTTTTCTAAAAAATTGATAACACAAATTCAAATAATTTATAGTGATATTCTAAAACTAATTTGTGGTTTCATCTCAAGAAAATGTAACAAGCAAAATGCTTGAATAAATTTGAATAAAACTAATCTATGAATAGAATTTTTGAGTGAAGTTTTCAAAATCGGACATGGCCATTCAAGGTTCTTGCTTGTTTATCAAAATTTGATTTAATTTTTTGTGTTTTGTTTAAATTGATTTATAGCTCTATGTTAGAATGATAAAAGGATTAAAATCCTTAAATTAATATCATAAAATCGAGCTATGGTTACTTTATTGTATGAGAAATTTTCAATGAATTTTCCAAGTTTAGTTTGTTGCTTCTTGGTTAAAATTGAGTCATAATTTTTTAGTTTTTTATGTAATTGATTGAGGGGTTAAGTTTAGAAAATTTTGGGGAATAAGAACCACAAAATTTGAGTTATGATGCCCGAATTTAGGGAAAATTGGAACCAGGCTGTATCAGTGAAAAATGCAGGTTTGAGGACCTAAAATTTTATAGCTCAAATGAAGAAGAAAGAGTCCAGGCATGTTTGTGCCTAGCCCAACCACATCAAAGTGTCACAAATTAAGACTTGTGATCAAATTTGATAAGCAAATGTGCTCAGATTCGGATGAAACTTAGCATAAAATTAAGTATGAAAGAAGATCATATGGTGCGAATTTAAGAAAAATTGCACATGTAGATTATTTTTCCTATTTCTCCTCATTTTAAGGGCATTTATATAATTTTGACTAAGTTAACTTATCCAGCACAAGTAGATAAGCATATAATTGTGATCCTCAAATTTTTATCTTGTGTCTATGTATTATGGCACATTAGAACCCTTTTGAGGTAAGAGAAGAACCTTTATGTCTACTTGTATCATTAGGACTTTAGCTTAGAATGCCTTTTAAGAGGAACGTCTAGTGACGTAAGGTGGGCATCAAGGACTAGTCTAAGGGATCAATTGTGTGGCTTGGTACCTCCCCTACACATTCAAGAGTCTATAACGAAGCTTTATATGAATGAAAGAAGTAGCATCTCTTCAATTAAAATATTGTTACATAAAAATTTATCTGCTTTTGACCTCATTCATCCGCATTTGTTTGAATTACATGAACATATCATGTTTGCAAATATGAATGACTTGGTTGCCTTTATATATGAATTGGTTGCTTATGTGCTATGTGATTTGTTACTTATGGTTATCTCAATGTGATATAAATTGCGGGTGTTTGCTTACTATTTTTGAAACTAAGATGTTGTATGATTGGTTGGCTGGCTTGTTCTCAGGTACCAAGTGAATAAATTTCAAGTGAAGAGACTAAGCACCACATGTTCCAACAATCCAGCTATTAGGTTGTAATAGTTTGATATTAAAACATGGTTGAGACCATGCTTCTTTGTTTCTTGCTACCCTTTTAATACGTCATTATGTTTAAGAAAATTATGTTCATTGAATGCTTTGATGCAATTGACATTGCAATCGAAATTCTCAAAAGAGTTGTTGAAGCTGAAAGAAATATGAAAAGTAAAGAGATCCATGAACTCTTTTGAAGGGACAAAAATTGAGAATTTCTTAAGCAAGGAGTCTCGAATCTCGAAGCTAGTGCAAGAGCCAAAGGCACAAGGACTAGTAATGCTCTGCGAGTTGGTGAGTAGCTTGTTGCTATTGAGAAAACTCAAAAGGATTTTAGGCATGCTATGAAAGACCTTATCATCGATGTTGTAGCAACTCTTCATGTTAAGATAAGTGACATAGCAGCCTTAGTGAAGGTATTGATGATAGCCATCAAGAACAGTTCGGAAGAGGGTGATACCACAAAGTGAAGGGGAAAGGTGAAAATCCTAAACTAAGGTCATATATGATAGAGAGAGATATGTAGAAGCTTGAGAATTTTGTGTATGATATAGACCAATATTTCCATGCAGCTAACATTACTTTGGAGGAAGCTCAGCTGAATTGAGCTATTATGTTCCATACAGACAATGCTAAGGTCTGGTAAAGCACTAAGTACTAAGAGATTCATAAATGAATGTGTAGCTTTAATACTTTGGAAGAGCTCAAATAGGAATTAAAGATGCACTTTCATCCTGAGAATGTTCACTATCTAGCTTAGTGAAAGCTGAGAGAGTTGTGACAGACAGGATCAATTCAGGACTATGTGAAGAAGTTCAAAACTATTATGTTGGATATAAGGGACATGGCTGAAAATGATAAGCTATTTTATTTCATTAATGGTTTATCATGAGAGACTGACATAAAACTCCAAAGAAGAAGAGTTTAAAAGCCTTATAAAAGCAGTGACTGCAATTAAGTGCTTATCTCACTACGACATTAGCTTTCCTAGCTTGAAGTCTCATAGAGGAAGTTTGTGGTAGCCAATTATGCAAAGGTAGCAAATCCAAGAGTGGAGAAAGTGACAATGTAGTGTCATCCTAACTGCAAATTTTAGCATCATCTTCAACATCCAACAAAAAAAAAGGTCCAAAACCATAGTTATTTCTTATGCAATAGGCCACATAGAGTGGTAGAGTGTCCACAAAAGGCTATCTTGAATGCCTTATAAGTTAAGCTTCAAGAGAAGGCATAAGGAGGTGACAAGGATAGTGATAAAGGTTCTGATAGGGAAAATACATCTTATACTAGGATTGATGCAATTTGATTCCTAAAGCCCCAAGAGTAGTGAGATAATGACAAAACATGGTAGATATCATCCCTAACAAGGGTCTATTTGCTAAAGAGTTGTGCGAGTCAAATCATACCAGCCTATATAGTAGTAGCAAAGGTAGTGGATGAGGTGCATCAAGAAAGATGTGTGGAATAAGCAAATCATTTTAAAGAGGAGCCGAAGGGCTTATTGTGTGCTTGATGAGTAACTGCCTAACACATATATTTTATTTTATCTTATTATGAAGTTCTTGCATCTAGAGACATTTACTTAGTCATGAGGATTAACTTGCAATGACTTAAACTCACATTGCTTTGAGAGTGTTAGAGTCTAGTCACAAGATGAGCTTGTGGCAATAACCTTGGAGAGCACAAGCATGTGCAAGCTAGAATAAGAGTGATAGATTACTCTTCATTAAACCTTATCGGTCGTGGTAGGGGACACCACTAAGGTGTCATGTTCAAGTGATCGTAGAGACACTAGTCAAGTGTCATATTCATGTTTGAGGAATGATGTTGTTCGAATAGTAGAGTATGCAATAAAGTATAATGGATTAATGAAACCATGCGAGCAAACTTGTGACCAAGAAATGAGACTTGTAAGTAAGCCATGTTTTGTTAGCAAGAAATGAGACTTGTACCTAACAATGCATGAGACTTACATTTCTTACATCAATGAAATGAGACATTAGATGCGGGGCATATTAGTAGTAGGCACACCCATAATGCCTAGCTCACACTCAAGCTACAAAGACAATCATCTCAAAAGTTACGGAGATAGTTCACTTTTCATCATCAACAAGTTAGAAAGACAAGCAGAAGAAAGCTTAAGAAGAATTGAAGAAAAACATATCATAGGCTTTCAAGGAGTAGTGTCAAATTTAAGTGTTGAAGGGAAAACATTGGTGAATACAAAGATACAAGTATAGAAGAAGTCGAAGGATGAGCTCAGAGGAAATAGACTGAAGGTTCTTTCAAAGTTGTTTCAAATTGAGTGGTTAATGAAGACATTGACATTTTTCAAGTGGGAGAGAATGTCACAAATTAGGACTTATGACCAAATTTGGCGAGCAAATATGCTCAGATTTAGATGAAACTTGGCATAAAAATCAAGTATGAAGAGAAGATCATGTAGTGCAAATTTAAGAGAAAATGCATGTGTAGATAATTTTTCATATTTTCCCCATTTAGGGTGTTTATGTAATTTTGACTAAAGTAACTTATCCAATGCGAGTAGATAAGCACATGGTTGTGATCCTTAGATTTTTATCTTCGTGTCAATGTATTATAGCTAATTAAAACCCTTCTAAGCTAAGGAAAAAATCCTTTATATCAATTCAGAAAAAGTATGCTTACTTATGCCATTAGGACTTTAGCTTAGAATACTGTTTAGGAAGGACTGTCCGGTGACCCAAGTTAGGCATCAACGCACTAGTCTAGGGGATTGATTATGTGGCGTGGTGCCTCTCTTACGCACTCGAGGGTCTGTAATGAGGTTTTTATATGAATGAAAGAAGTAGTCCTTCTTCAATTAAAATATTGTCACACAAATTTTATTTATTTTTGGCCACATTCATCTATATTTATTTGAATTACAAGATCACATCATGTTTGCCAATATGAATGACTTGGTTGCCTTTATACATGGATTGGTTACTTATGGTTGCCTCGATGTAATATAAATTGTGAGTGTTAGCCATTATTTTCAAAACTAAGATGGCATAAGACCGGTTGGTTGGCTTGTTCTCAGGTACTAAGTGAATAAGTGCCGAGTGAAGAGATTAAACATCGTATATTCTGACAATCGAGTTATTAGACCGTGACACAGAGGTGTATGTGGATCACACATAATCCTGGCGACAACAAATAATGACAGTGATTGGATCTGTGGCCTCCATTCTCAGAGGGGTTTTTATGGATATTTTTCTAAATTTTTTTGAAAATAAAAATATTTTATTTATTTTTTCCAATTTATTTAAGTGTTAATTTGGTATTTTTTTAGCCTAAAAATTTTACTATATGATTCTTACATATTGGACTACAATTTGTAATTTTTCTAGAATTTTTTGATACTATTTGATTATTATTTCAATTTTGCATGTTTGTATACATGAAATTTGATGGTCCCAGTAAAGAAAAATTAAATTGTGGAAATGAACAAATCTTGCTCTTTTCTCATTGGAGAATTATATACACCAGTATAAAAAATCTTCTTTTTAATGAGATATGTAGATAATTGATAATTAGAAGATGTGAAGATAGTAAAAACTAAAGATTGATAGTAAGAGCAATTAGAAAATGCAGGTAAAGAAAGAAAATTGAAGACAGAGATTTTTAAAGTGGTTTAACTTGAATTAAAGCCGCAATTTAAGTCTGCTCCACTTGATCTTTCTCAACTGAAAGACCTTTCACATTAAAAATAGAAACTATCAGGATTTACAGGCTCCTGAGATGCCAGTCTTTACAACAAACATACAAGACTTTAACAGGTATCTTGCTAACTTAGAAGAATTACAATAGGCTCTTTTAAACCTATACAGATTTCTAACACCTAGAAATCTAAAATAAAATAATTAGAATAGAAAAGGAATTGAAATACAATACCAAGGTTTGAGATGAAAATCTCAAACAAACTGTAATAAAACTCAAAGAGTCTTTAATCCAATAAGCTTGAGAAATCTCAAAGAATTGATGATGTAGAGAGAAAATCGTATTCAACTCTTTTTCAGGTATTTTTGTATTGAATTGTATAGAAAAATTGTGTGAAAACGTTTATATAGGGAAGGTAGTTAGGCTTGAATAATTGTTGTAACCGCCTGTACTAGAAAAACTAATTTTCAGTTGCTACATCAAAGCAGTATCGATTACAATTTGTTATTCACTAATGCATCGAAGTGTAATCGCCGTACAGTCTGTTGTACACAGTCTTCACATCGATTATAGCATCGAAGTAGCCATATTTCCTAACTTTCAATAAAAAGATTTCTTTCACGCATCAGTGTGACTTCGATTTAAACATGAACTTTTCAAAAGTTTTTTAATGCATTGATGTCATATCAAAGTATAATGTAAAAAAATTGTTTTAAACAGAGTTGTTTTCTTTAAAAAATTTCTCTACCTCATTATTTAATTAAAAATATTTGGATCAAACATTATTTGAGCTTATTTATAAAAGATCCTATTAAAAATAAAATAAATCCTAAAAACTAAACTTGGATCTCTTGAATCTTGAATCACATATCTTTGAACCTGCAAAGTAAATCAAAACACTAAAATAAATTGTTAGATAAAAATTATAAAAATTATTTTTCAACATTAAAACTAAGGAAAATATATAGCTTAGAATAATCTAGGCTAACAAAATTGAAATTATGTTACTCATGTTATGCCATAAAATTTTGTGAAACTATGTACTCACCTATCGTGGGACTAGTTGTATAAAATTTTTCTAAAATAAAATTTTGATTGTATCAAGAAGAGTGTTATGTTAGTAATATACATATCCTATTAGTATAATATTATTAAACATAATTTGTTGGTGATAATGTAAGTGTTAGAATTGTATGTTATATTCTTAAAATTTTTAAATGTCTTATTAGTGTTAGGTTTTAGGGATATAATATCCAATTCTTGTGTTATATTATTAAGCCTTAAATACCTTATCAATGTTAAGTTTATAGTGTAATATTGTTTGCAATTGCATAATTTGTGTTTTATAAGGAAAATTATAACATGATTGAAGTTATACAAGCATTATTTATGTTTTTGATTAATTAAATAAGTTATTTTTCCTCAGCCTATTTACCTATGCAAGTAACCTCTATGAAAATGTTGAATTAGACCAATTATGAGGACTAAGCTGAATCTCAGAAATTACATCTAGGGGTCACCAATTTACATTTAGCTTTGCAAGAGGAAAAGCCCATGATTGATGATAATTTTACTACTAATAAGAAGGCTCAACATGAAAAATGGACACATTCAAATAGGGTCTGTTTGATGGTGATTAAATACACTATAGATAAGACCATTAGGCAAAGTGATGTTAATTCACAAAAGGCCAAGGCCTTTATGGATTCTGTCACTAAAGAGTATGTGAAATTTTATAAGGCTAAAAAGGATCATTACGCCGATTTGCTTAAGAAGACTGCTTATCATGGAGTGAACAAAGGTCAAAAACACATCATAAAACTAGTGCATTATTACAACTAGTTGAAAGATATGAATGTTGACCTGGGAGATAGTTTTCTAATCTAGCATTCTTTAAAATCTCTCTCATATTAGTTTGATGTTTTGAAAACCTCTTCCAATGCCCAAAAGGATGAATGGACTATTAATGAGATGATATCCATTATTAGTCAAGCTAAGAAAGATATGAAGAAGGGAAAGGTTCAAGCTACTAATTATGTTTCTTATGGTTCAAGTTTTGGATGAGGAAATAAACCACTTCAGAAAGACAATGAGGGTAAATCAAACTATGAAAAAAAGAAGAATGAGATGCAAGAGCAACATTACAAACCCCAGAAGTCCTTATTTAAAGGATTTTGTAAGTTTTGTAAGAAGTATGGACATAAAAGAGCTTATTGCTTCAAATTCAAGAAGTGTCTTAAGGGAAAAAAAAAAAGAAAGAAAGGTAACCCTTTGGCTCTATTATGCTTTGAATCCTATATTGTTGATGTTCCATTAAATACTGGTGGTTGGATACTAGTGCAACCATTCATATAATAAATTGTTTACAAGCACTAAGAAATCTGAGGTATGATTGAGAGTTGGTGGTTAGACTAGGGAATGGAGATAGAGTGCAGATGGAACACATTAGAGTTGTCTCTTTGTTTTTATCTACTAGTCATATTTTAGAATTGAAAGATAATGTTTATGCACTTTCAATGAGAAGGAACTTGATGTTAATTGTTGTATTAGAATGAAATAGATATTCTTGTTACTTTGGAAATGGAATTTTTAATTTGCTTTATGAATTTGCTAATATTGGCACTAATTCAATGTGAAATGGTTTGTATAAAATTGGTTTAGATCCCGATTTTGCAAATTCTATAAACATGGTTGTTAGATTGGAAAAGGGTAGAGTAGATGAAACACCCCCAATGCTTTGGCATAGACGTTTGAGCTATATTTCTCGAGAAATTATGGAGAGATTAATAAAAGAAGGTGTTTTGTATAATCTAGATTTCTTAGATTTTGGCACCTGTATAAATTGCTCTGAGGGAAAAATTCCCTACTAAAGCAAGAAAAGAAAAAAGTACCAAAAAATTGGATGTTCTGAAGTTGATCCACACTAATGTTGGTAGACCCATTTCACCTAGTGCTATGGATAGATACAAATACTTCATCACCTTTATTGATTATCATTTGATATTCAGATGGGTAAAGCTTTTTATAGAGAAATCTAAATCATTAGATGCCTTCAAGAAATTCAAGGCTGCAATTGAACTCAAGCTAGGTAAGAAAAATTAAATGTGATAATTTCAATAGGAAGTGGTGAATATATAGTAGATATGATGAAAAAGGGAGAAACCTAGTCCTTTTGCTAGTATCTACAAGATTATGGAATAAAAGCCAATTACATTATGCCTTGAACACCAAAGCATAATGGTATTGTAGAATGAAGAAACTAGATGCTCATAGGTATGATAAGGTGTATGTTAGTCCATTCTTCTTTATCGAAAGTTTTTATGGGGTGATGCTTTGAAAACTACTGCATTTGTCTTGAATCAAGTTTCTAGTAAATCTACACCTAAAACTCCATATGAACTGATGTATAGGAAAAGGCCTTGCTTAAGGCATTTTTATGTTTAGAGTTATAAAGCTAAGGTAAGGCCATATATTCCATCCACAAAGAAACTTGATTTAAAGACCATAAGTGGATTATCCACCAGCTATTGTAGTGGCTCTAAAGGTAGCAGGTTTTATTGTCCAAATCATTTTACAAAAGTTGTTGAATTAGACCATGCTATCTATTTTGAGGATGAGTTGAAGAGTGGAAGGGAAGCACCTCGTATCACTTCTTTTAGAGAAAAATAAAGTGTTGTCCCACCAGTGATTGAAGAGATGAGTGTTACCCACTAGTGACTACATCAATTGGAATATCTCAAATAGTTTCATAAGATGATACAGTATAACCAATGATAGAGGATGGAGAACTAGACATTGTAACTAATGAGGTTCTTATGAGGAGATCTCAAAGTGTACATCGACAAGAAATTTCAAATGATTACATTATTTATTTACAAGAGTATAAGTTCAATGTTAATGATGATTCAAATCCCATGAACTTTTTAGGAGCCATTTCTAGTCCAAACTCTTCAAAGTGGATGAATACTATGAAGGATGAATTGATCTCCATGTATAAGAATAATGTATGGGATCTTAAGGAATTCCCTTAGTTACAAACTGGTAGGATGCAAATGGGTCTTCAAGACCAAGAGGAAAGCTCAAGGTGAAATTGAAAGGTATAAAGCTAGATTAGTAGCAAAGAGCTATAATTAGAGAGAAAGCATAGACTATAAAGAAACTTTTTCACCACTTTTGACTAATGACTCAATTCGAGTTGTTATGGCACTAGCAGTTCATTTTGATCCAGAGCTTTATTGAATGGATGTTAAAATAACCTTTCTAAATGGTGATTTGTCAAAAATTGTCTACATGAAACAACCGGATGGTTTTTACAAGATAAGGGTAAAGATCACTTAGTGTGTAAATTGAAAAAAAATCCATATATGGCTTGAAACAAGCGTCTAGATAATGGTATATCAAATTTGATGAGATAATGTCTTCTCTTGGTTTTAAGGAGAATACTACGGATCAATGTGTCTATTACTTGATGAATGCAAGCAGTTTTGTGATCCTTATATTGTGTGTTGATGATATTCTCCTTACTAATAATGATATGAGCCTAATAAATAAGACAAAACAAACATTGTCATAGCATTTTAATATTAAAGATCTTGGCGATGCCTCTTTTGTATTGGGCATGCAGATTCATAATGATAAATCCTAGAGTTTTCCTGGCTTATCTCAAAAATCATATATTGAGAAAGTGGTTAAAAGGTTCAATAAGGTTACATGCTCTCATAATGCTACACCAATTCCAAAAGGTGAAATTCTTCTTAAAGATCAATGTCCTCCAAATGATGAAAAGAAATCAAGAATAAAAATGGTCCATATGCTTTTGTTGTAAATAGCCTAACGTATGCTAAAAAATGTACATGTCCTTATATTGCTTTTGTAATTGATATACTAGAGAGATATTTAAGTGATCTTGATAAGAAACATTGGAGAACTGCGAAAAAAGTTATGAGGTACCTATCAGGTACAAAGAATTATATTATGATCTTCAAGAGATTTGATGATCTTATTGTTACAGACTACTTAAACTCTAATTTTGTTGGTTGTCTAGATGATAAGAAATCTACATCTATATACGTTTTTATGATAGTAGGAGGAGTTGTTTCGTGAAAAGGTGTTAAACAGTTACTTACAGCAACCACTACTATGGAAGCAGAGTATGTCGCATGGTATGAAGCCATTCAAGAGGCTGTGTGGTTAAGGAATTTCATATTTGTTTTTGATATTGTTGAGAGCATTTTGAGGCCCTTAACCATATATTGCAACAATACTGCTGCAATAAGCTTCTCTCATAATAATAAAAAGTTCTATTCATATAAAGCATTTTGAGCTGAAATATCAATTTGTCAGAGAGAAGATATGCGAGTATTATACTTATATTGAGCATGTTTCTACAAATCTTACGCTTGTAGATCTACTAACCAAAAATGCTTTGTGGTGCAAATGTACCATGATAACGTAAAAAATATGGGACAAGCTAAGTCTTTTGATGTTCTGAGTTAGTGAGAATTTCTTTTGTATTATGTTGAAAATACTAAAATTAATGATATTGTCATATGTTTTATATATATTGTTGTTAATTGTACACATTTGTTTTTATGGCATATTGAGACTCCTTATTGTCATGTTAAGATTTATTGATTCTCATTTTGACATCTTGGACTCATGCATGGACCATTTTGTAAATATGTGCATATGATCACATTTTGATATGTATATCTTGTTACTCACACATTCTACATTATATTTTTTGGCTATGAGAATATAAGTATTCAAGATATATATGATATTAGCATCCCTATCGGATATGACAATATGCATTATTGAGTACTAATGTTGGACCTATAGTTATAATGATGTCATAATTGTTGTTAGCATTCATTATTATAGTTACAAATTCTAATCCAATTTGTTGTTCATTAAACTATGTTATCCAAGTGGGAGATTGTTAAAATTTCTTATATTAGAGTACCATAGTTTAATTATATCAAATTGGATTATTAGAATGTCATAACAATATAGTAAAATGGGCTAATTAAAGTGTGGTCATGTTATTGGGTCTAAATTGACACCTAGACTAATAATAAATGTTAATGGTGTAAGCCTTATAATTGTGTCTACAATAATGGGTCAGATGGTGTTAACAGTTGATTTTGGCAATCGGACAATTAAAGGTTCTAAGAACCAAACCACTATGCGATTATGTGAAAAGACAGTGACAAGTGAGAAGAAAACTCAAAGGTAAAGGTAAAGAAATTGGGGAGGAGAAAATTTTATCATAGTTCGGCTAAAGTCCAGATGATCCCAATGTCCACGGTGGTTGTATTATTTTTCACTATTTTCTTGTTACACATACATAAGGGAGTATCTCAGCAGAATTTCTTAGTTTTTTTTCTTCTTTCTTTTTGTCTCTTCTTTGTATTGTGGTTTCCTATCCCATTATATGCATGTTGGGAGGGTTACAGATTGTGATTTGTTAACATAAAACTATGATTGCATTCGTGCTGCTTATTAAATGCTAGACGCCAAGTAATAAATACTGAGCAAATCATTATCAGACTTTGGGGGCTGCTTTGCAGGTTTATAGAGTACATAGGTTGTATCTATCAGACAGTAGCCATTTCATTTGATACAGAGGAGAGCTCGTTACTGCCTCCACTGATCAAGGTCCGCGAGCTTACGTTGTGCGATCTGTCACATGGTCCCTAGCGACCTTATTTCGGATTAGGCAGCACCTTTTTATCTTGGCTCCCAATTCTCTGGGTTTTAGCTGATTTTTTTTCCTAGTCCAAGGAACATCCATAACATTAGCCCCCCAACTCACAGTTCGCTTTGCAAGCTGGGAGTTATCGACTTGCTTCCAAGAGATACGACTTCTGTTCACGACATGACTTGCTCAACGATGGATTATGGGTCTTGTATGAGGATTTCAGGTGAATAGTAGCGCTAACTGATCGATCATGTTAACTGTACGTTGATTTCAGTGATTTTATGAATAATTCCATGCACTCTCGGTTCGGCAAAATGAGAATAGTTTGCTGTTTCAATAGTACGATCAAGTATGTCCGATCTAAAGATAATACGAGCCCTGGAGGCTTAGTAAGTTTAGCACCAGGTGTGCCCCGAGCTGGATTTGGAGCTCTAGAAACTTAGTGCTTTTAGCATCAGGTGTGCCCGAGCTGGATTTGGAGCTCTGGAGGCTTAGTACTTTTAGCACTGGGTGTGCCCGAGCTAGATTTGGAGCTCTAGAGGCTTAGTGCTTTTAGCACCAGGTGTGCTCGAGCTGGATTTGGAGCTTTAGAGGCTTAGTGCTTTTAGCACCAGGTGTGCCCGAGTTGGATTTGGAGCTCTGGAGGCTTAGTGCTTTTAACACCAAGTGTGCTCGAGCTAGATTTGGAGAGAGCTACAAATTGTTTCCGTGCTGGCTTGAGATCGTGGGACGGTCACGAGCAATAGATTGTACGGGGATAGGATATGTAGTTCATTTTTTTCATTTACCATTAACGGGAGGTTTGAAGCATTTTATTTCATGTGCGTCTCTCCGATTCTGCAGCCAACACAATGATTATTATGTTCAGTGTACATGATTTGGCTTTTAATGCTAATACACGCTAGTCCGTTAGATTGTGGTCGGTTGAGGGGTTTTTGAATCCAACGGTTGGATTTTTTCAAAATAAAGCCAGGAGAGTTTCGCCCCCTTTTTCTTTGTTTGTCGAAAACGTACGCCCTTCTACTTTTTCTCTATTCCAGGGATTATTTACCACCCCTTCTCCAGTCCTTGCCTTATCTCCATTCTCTGGTTTCGTCAAGTCGGGCCTTTGGTTGCCGATTTTTCACATTCTGTCATTCTGTAGATAGCTTCTTGATTTAGCAAGGTGAGTTTCTGTCTCCGTTATGGCATATCATGTTTTTCGTTTCTGAAATCTTTGTAGGCGTGTTTGTTGCTGACAGGGAATCAGGGCAAGAGCGAGCTATATTTGTTCTGCGGTTAGTGGTTAGGGCCTTAGGTAGTGGTG
The DNA here is from genome assembly GCA_026873985.1 of Saraca asoca. Lineage (NCBI taxonomy): Eukaryota > Viridiplantae > Streptophyta > Magnoliopsida > Fabales > Fabaceae > Saraca > Saraca asoca. The sequence goes on from JANHAO010001217.1 coordinate 28,964, forward strand.
GAATTTCTTAGTTTTTTGGGTGCTTCCGGCTTGGTGTCTGGGGCCCTTATTTATGCTCCATGGATCTGGGTGGTCTGGCGCAGTAGCCATTCCCCTCTTAGGTTGAATTGTTTTTAGAATAGTGGCATGTTTTGTCCTGTAGCCTAATTATTTTTCTTCCTCCCTCCTGTAGATGTCTCAGCCCCATAGACGTTGTTACCACTTAATAGTCAACGAGGACACTGAGTCCGAGGGGATGCCTCGTGCCACTAGGGACACGGTATCCCAAAGTGGCGAGGTCACCAGTGGATTTGTGGCTCGTGTTGGGCCAGAGGGATCCGAAGCTGCCTTTCCTTTCAAACATCTTCCTTCCAATATCAAGCCCAAAGAAATGGGAGGAATTATGGAGGCGTATTTTTTCCTGAGAGGTTACCGTGTGATGGTTCCATCCCACAGTGATCATGTCACATTCCCTCTTGAGAGGTTTACGGCTATTAGTGTCCATCACCTCAACGCGAGCTTCCGTTTCCCAATCCCTCTGTACATAATTAACTTCTTGAATGAGTTGGGACTTGTGCCTTCCCAACTAACCCCTAACGCATATTCTTCCCTAACCTCCATTGCATTAATTCATCTTCAGAACGATCTTTGTCCTCCCAATGTAAAGGTTCTTTGTTTCCTCTATAGTATTAAGGGCACCGAGAGGCAGGAGGGTTATTATTATGTTTCACCTCGCCCTTTGAAGTATAAAAAAGCATTGCCTCAAGGGGACGCTCGAGGGAAGTCCAACGCGGGTCCTTATAAGACCCATTGGTTTTATGTGTCCTGCCCGTCGTTGCGTCATCTTCAACATCTTTCATTTGTGTGGAATTCGGGTGAGCGAGTTAGAGAGGATGTCAGCCTTTTATTGTTTTTATTTTAATACGGGCCTAATGTTTTGTTATGCTTCTTATGGATGGAGTTCAGAAAGAGAGACCGGAGCTAAGTGTGGTAGAGATTGAGGTTCTAGATCAACTTTCAGTTTCTGATGACTCTCCCAATACTTTAAGGTTTAACGAGGAGCTCTTGCGAGCTTACAGGGCTTTCTTTCGCCCTAGGTATTGAACTTATTGATAGCTCATGCGATATCAGGGTTCACGAGTCAAGAGAAATTTCCCCGACTGACTTCAGTAAATAGGCTGCCATAGGTCGCGTGAACCTTGTTGATTCTCCTCCGAGATCTAAACAGGTCGCATCCTCTACTTCTACTTGGACTGAACATCCTACCTCTTTCGTGGCCCTTCAAAGCCTGCTCAGGCCGGCCCTCTCCTTCTTTCATGACTATTCCTACACCTACTCAGCCTATCCTCCCTTTTGGCCTGTTGATAGTAAAGGAAACCTTGCTCCTCCCAGCCCTAACTTTAGAGCACGGAGTGACTGAGGAAAAGATGGCGAGATCTCCATGATGAAGAGGCAAGACTTCCACTGAACCTTCTTCAAAGAAGCAAAAGGTTGATAAAGGAAAAGAGCCCACTACTGATTTGGTGGCACAACTTAAGGACTCTCCAGGATGTCTGACAAAAGCATTGAGGGCCAAGTCTATGGCCCTTTACCATATTATTCATGATAATGTGGGCCAAATTCAGGAAGCCAACGTTGTGTCCTAGGAGGACGATGGGATTCAGGGCAGCGTCCTAATGGAGGTCTTGGCCAGCCACTACTTATTGGTTAGTAATATTCCTTTCTCATTCTTTTTGGTTCTCGCTTGCATTCTGACCTTTTCATTGTTTTCTTTAGGGGGCCTTAGAGGCTATCAAGCAGAAGAATGAGTGTCTGAGCTGGGAAGAGGAGAAACACCAGCTCGAGGCCAGCCTTGCTGCGGCCACCAGGGAGGTGATAGAACTGAAAGGGAAGTTGGAAAATGCCGAAACCCAACTTCAAGGAGCCAATGCTGTGATGAAAAGGGCTTAAGAGTCTTTTGCACACGAGGTAGCCGATTTTACTTTGGAGTTATGTGAAGCCCATGACGAGCTTCAAAAGAGTAGGGAAGACATATTCTCTCTGACTCAGGGGGTTGAAAGTTTCCAAATGCAGCTGGTAGCTGGCCAAGAGAGGGCAAATCATGCTATGGAGAGAGTGGAGTGGGCTAAGGAGGCAACTAAGTAGACTAAAGAGGTCTCTAAGCAAGTTGAAGAGAAGGTACACACGCCGAAACGAAGGTCGCCAAGGTGAAAGAGGAGATCATTGCTATGGTCGAGCAGGCTCGGAAGGCCACGGTTGCTCACACTACTGACAGCTTCATATATACCCTGTGGCTAAATTGCCCAGACCTCGACTTCTCTTTCTTTGGCAGGGAGATCGTAGACATCATCCAGGGTTTCGTTGAAGGTGCTAAGACGGATACTTCTCCAAGCGTTGAGGTCACAGATGGTCCTCCTGGTAAGGATGTGATGCAGGTTGAAATTACTTTGCTTGTGGAGGAGTCAGCCATAGAGAGGCCTAAAGATCAAATCACAGAAAATTCATCGTGATGCTCCCAAGCCCCCTAGACACCTAGGGTCTTCCTGACATAGAGGCTTTTCCAGCGTAGCATCTTGATAATTTTATTTTCCTTGTTTTTGTATTTCCTAAATTTGTAACTGAGACATTATGTCATGACTCTTTAATTCTGCAAAAGATCTTCTTTGCCCCCTCTCTCTTTTCTCTTTTTTTTTTAATATATATGTGACGTCGCTAGGTGATCTGTCTTCTTAAGACATAGATATTATTCCTTGAATATAAATAATGACAAACATTTCTGGAAAGAATCTAATAGGGATACAATTTGATTCAAAACTTCAATAGATAGCTACAGTTTTAACAGAGTCAAATTTGCTTTACTGATAATAAGGCCAGAGATGTTCGACATTCCAAGTTCAAGGGAACTCTACCCCTTCGATGTTTGCAAGATGGTATCCTCCGGTCTTTAGTCTTTCTTTTATAATATATGGTCCTTCCCAATTCGGTCCTAACATTCCTTATCTGGGATTACGGCCTCCTGGCTGGATGAGGCGCAGGGCAAGATCACTTGGTTTGAAGCTCTGAGCTCGTACCTTTTGATTGACGTATCGCATAACCCTCTGCTGGTAGGTCACGATTCTCAGACATGCTTCGTCTCTTTTTTCTTCAATGAGGTCAAGACTTGCCACAATTAATTGGTCATTTTCCTCTATGTTAAAAGTAGCTCTCCGATGTGAGGTTACTTCAAATTCCACCTACACCATTGCCTCAGTTCCATAGACCATCGAGAAAGGGGTTTCTCCCATGTTGCTATAAGCTGTGGTGCGGTAAGCCTATAGTACTTTGGGTAGTTCGTCTACCTAAGCTCCCTTTCTGGCTTCTAGCTTCTTCTTCAAGATTTGCTTGATGATTTCGGTCATTGCTTCCACTTGCCCATTGGTGTGAGGGTGATTTACAAATGAGAAGCTTTTTAGGATTCCAAGGTTATCACAGAATTGGACGAACTGCTCGCTTGTGAATTGAGTCCCATTATCAGACACTATCTGTTGAGGGACACCGAATCGGTAGATAATGTTGTTCTAAACAAACTTCTCAATTTGAGAAGAAGAAATTTGAGCTAACTCTTTTGTCTCTGCCTTTTTGGTGAAGTAATCCACCGCTACCATAACATATTTACAGTTTTCACGACCCGTAGGAAGGGGCCCTATCATATCGATCCCTCATATCACAAAAGTTCAAGGGCTGATCATCTATTGGAGGCAAGCTGGGGGAGCTCGGGGGACCATAGCAAACCTCTGACATTTGTCGCACCTCCTGACAAGGTCGATTGCATCCTATTTCATGGTTGGCTAGAAGAAACCCTGTCGGAGGGCCTTCTAAGCCAGTGACAGCCCTCCAGTGTGGTTTCCACAGTGTCCAGCATGTATTTCTTTCAAAACAATATCACAATTGGGACCGTCGATGCATCGGAGAAGTGGGGGCCAAAAGGCCCCTTCGATAAAGCACGTCATCTATGACGCAATACCTAGCAGCTCGAAACCGTATGCAGCGTGCTTCTAGCTTATCCTCAGGAAGTTTGCCATGCTGTAGGTAGCTCAGGATAGGGTTCATCCATGAGTTGCGTGCCACAGAAATTGACATTACAGTGTCATTTTGCTCGACGCTGGGGAGCAGAAGCACTTTTATAGGTATTACGCCAGAAAATTCTATATCTTTTGCCATAGCTAGTCGAGCCAGTGCATCTGCATGTTCATTTTTAGTTTGAGGGACTTGGTTAATCTTGAACCTTTGGAATCCACGTAGTAATTCTTAGGCCTTTCACAGATAAATAGCCACCTTTGGTCCCTTTGCTTGGTATTCCCCCTTTACGTGGCGAACGACCAATTGAGAATCACTGAAGATCTTCAGGTTTTCAGCTCTCACCTCTTTTGTGAGATGAAGTCCTGTGAGGAATGCCTCATATTCTACTTCATTGTTGGTAGTCTGGAATTCGAGCCTTAGGGCACAGAGGATTTTATGCCCCCTCTAGGCTGATTAGTAAGATTCCTGCTCTTGCCTTACGCTTGCATGAGGACCCGTCCGTGTAAAGTTCCCACCACTGTTCTCCTGAGGTTTTCGCTACTTTCACCCCAGGTCCAGTGAATTCGGCAACAAAATCAGCCAGGGCTTGTCCCTTTATTGCCGACCTTGATTTGTAGTGGATGTCAAATTGGGCGAGCTCGATTGCCCACTTAAGCAAGTGACCTGAAGCGTCTTCCTTTTGGAGGGTTTGCCTCAACGGATACCGAGTTGGGACCTCGATGGAATGAGCCTAGAAGTAAGGCCACAGTTTCCTTGACACGACAATGAGGCCATAAACTAGTCTTTCCATGGGAGTGTAGTTTTCCTCAGTGCTTACCAGCCTTTTGCCCACGTAGTAGACTGGAAATTGTGCTCCATCCTCTTTGCAGACAAGGGTCATGCTAATGGCATGCTGTGACACCCCTAAATAAAGGATCAGCTTGTTGCCCTCTCACAGTTTAGATAAGAGTGGGGCCCAACCTAGATATTCCTTCAGTTGTATGAAGGCTGCTTCACATTCCTTTGTCCACTCGAAATGCCTTGCTTTCCTTAAGGCTTTAAAAAAGGGTAGGCACCTGTCTGTTACTTTGGAAATAAATCGACTGAGGGCCGCGACCCGACCGGTGAAGCTCTGGACATCTTTAATTTCACTCAGCAACCTCATGTCGATTAGTGCTTTAATCTTCTCAGGGTTCACTTCTATGCCCCTTTCATTCACCATGAACCCAAGAAACTTTCCCGAAGCTACTCCAAACACACATTTGAGTGGATTTA
>JANHAO010001218.1:0-34305 GCA_026873985.1 Saraca asoca
TCCAGAGGAAGACAAGTGACCGACAATATCTATTAAATTCATCATCTCGACTTTTCTTTTTTTCCATTATTTCCTCTCTCTCTCTCTCTCCCTCTCTCCCTCCCTTTTGATAGGTGAGAAAATCGGCCATAATCAAGTTACATGTATTAAATATTAATTACTAAAAGATTTTATTTGGAAAAATAACACCAGGTAGTAAATCATATCATATACAAAATCAGCTTCGCCAAGTAGAATCATTTCGATGAATATTGATTGGTTAACATTTTCGAATTCCATAATGGCAGTGTGGGTTTGGAAATTTAGAATGTTAACACAAGTTTTCTTATTATACTTGGATTTTGGTTATTTGAAATCAATCTACTGCTTCCTCTTATCCTAATAACAAATTCTTTTAAGGCTTCGTTTGCTTGGAAGGAAAATATTTTTTTTACAAAGAGTATTTTCTTACTTTTTCTATGTTCGGAACCAATAGAAAGTTGATAACATAAAATAGATTTTGATTAATAAAAATTGATAATATATTTAAGAGAAAGTTATTTTATTTTCTAAATTATCTTATATTATATAATTTCTTTTTTTTCTCTATTTTCCTTTTTGGGCTCTTCTCTCTTTTTCTTTTCTTTTCTCTTACTACTTTATTTATCTTTCATTTTTCTCCCTCCCTCTTTATTCTTATTATTTTCTCTCTTCTTGATGCCTTCTAATCCCTCCCTATCTTTTCATTTCTTCCCCTTTCTCTCTAACTCTCATATCTCTTATTTTCTCTCTCTCATTTCAATCCCACAAACATTTATTATTCAATAATTATATTAAAAAAATAATTGAATAATTAATAAAGTTAATAAATATAATTAATAATTTTATTGACAGTTACCTGAATATAAAACTTTGAAGAAATTATAAATGTGAAAAAGAAGTATTTAAATATTCTTATTTGAATGTTACTTTTAATATAAAAATGTACTTAGTTTTTATTTTTTACTAATAAATATTTATTGATTTCTATCTTGAAAATATTATAATAACAAAACGATTATCATGCATCATGATTTTAAATATGATATTTATATATATAACGATATTTTTTAATAAAAAATAATTTATTTTTATATATTAAATAAGAGAAAATATTTTTTAGGTTATTCAAATAATAAACAAATATTTCTCATAAAATTTTATTTTCTGTCAAAACATATAGAGACCAAAAGAAATTTGAAAATATTAACAATTATCATTATTTTTTTCTTTTTGTTCTTTTCATAAATGCTTTGTGAAACCACTTCTAAATATCTAATTGGTGAAGAAGCACTTTCAGAATTCAGATATGTGAATGTACTTCAATTGGTATTATAGAATACGAGGATTATTTTTGGTTAAACCAACAAAAAAAAAAAAAGAAAAAAGAATGAGGGCCACAAAAACCGAACGGCATATTTTGGAGCATGAATCATATAAATACTCCTTCCATATGCAGACAAAAATTTCGGTACAAGATGACATACATTCTTCCATTTGTTCAATGTTTGAAGGACCCACACCGTTCAACCCCAAATGGAAAAATCTTGCCAAAATCATTTGATAAAAAAAAAAAAAAGAAGGTTACATTAATTAAAATTTAGTTTAATTACCTATAAAAATAAATCCCAAATACAAATAAATTTTCAATGAAAATCGTTTTAGTTATTGGTTAATGCAATTTGCAATGATGAGAGCCCATCTTTGCAGTAAATCATGAATCTCAAAGTCTAATGATGGAAACGGAGCGTTCGCACTTGCTTTTTCAGAAGCGTGACAAAGTAAAACTATAAATGTTCCATTAAGTGTCGAATAAAATAAGTTGTAAAGAACATATAAATTACATACGACGAATGAGAAACCCTGTAAGAGGCAAACAGTTGCCTGAAACAAACATGTGTCCCCACTTTATGTAGGCAGTGTTCGATTTTTGTAATCGAAACTTGGCATGCATGTTTTCAATGTGCCCTATTCTACTGAATGAAAGCTTGATGGGACAAGGATGAGTCCAAGACATGGGTTTTGCAAGTTTTTTTTATACTTTATATTTTTTAAATGATACTATAATTTTATTAGAATTTACATGTTAGACATATATAAAAAATTGTAACACAAATTTTTTAAAAAAATTCATCTTTTTGGAGCATTTTGGAAATTCATTTTATGAAAATTTATAATTTATTGTAAAAAAATATAAAAAGTATAAATTTTTTCTTAAAACAGGTATGTATACATGTACATTGTTTTTATTATGGATGGAAGAAAATAAATAAGTGGGTTCCACTGGTTTGTTTGTTTGCTTGGAACTTGGAAGCACTTAGTCATGCACAAAAGTAATGATGGGCTTTTTTCTAGATATTTTGGTCACTTGATGGGCTTTTTTGGTCCGAGGGCTTGTTTCCATGAGGTGCAGATTATTCTTTCAGGCTGCACAAAGAGAGCCCCATTAGGAAAACGGGCCCAACAAATATGAATGTGTCGTACCTTGAATGCATTATTGGGCGTTACCAACTCATACCACCAAAATGACCAAACAAAAAAAAAGAAGAAGAAGAAATGTTTAGATTTACATTTTATGCTATGAAGACTCCTCGACTGATTGATCGATATGCCGATAACTTGCTAGTACAAAAGGTTAGTGATGCAAGGTGATCACCAAACACACTTTGAGAATGAAAGTATCTATTTATTGAATTGCCTTGATGTTCAAAGGAAGTGATTGTAATGTAGATTGCATGTTATTGGTTCAATTTTAATGCATTAAAGTGTGTGTTAGGTATAATTTGATCGTGTATAAATGTTCATTTATGAATGTTTAATTATGATGAATAATAATATTAAGTGAAAAATTTATTAAACCAATCATTCTGAACTGATTAAGAGTATATGATCATATAATTATTTTTATCAATTTTTTATACTTTTTTATAGTGATCAATGAACTTTCTTTTGTTTTAATAGATGTTTTGAAATGATTTGGTGCCTTTTCGTCTGATTTGAGTAGATCTCTCAAGATATGAAGAGTGTTGTTGCTTGCTGGCTTGCTGCAATGTGTATGTGGATAGACTTGATGCAAACGGATCGTGTCCTTGTCTCTCTGATTTTCTGTTTGAACCCTTCTTTTTGTGTTTTATAATATTGCTTTGGATTAGAAACCAAAAAGAGAGTCATTGGATGTGGTTTAATACATAATAATAAGTGATTTAAGTTGTTTGTTGGAAATCTTGAATTCAAACCCATTGTTGTTAAAAAAAAAATGCCATACCAAGTTAAGCATGGAGTGGTTGGAGAAATATTATCTTCCTATTTGATTAAGAAAATTTTATTGCAAAAGGAGATATATATGCACAAATATAAAAATGAATGTGAGATTTAAAATTGTGTGTTTGAAAGCCAAATACTTTCAAGTTCGTATCTTTTCTCTAAGGTATAAAGAAACAAATACATCTTTATTATGAAAAGAAAAAAAAATGACAATTTTTATTGGAAGCAAACAGGGGGTACACTACACAATGACTTGGTACATGTAAAACAAAGAGAAACATTTATTTGGCATCCTCACAAGGGATCCAAATCATTGAATTGCTTGTGGAGATCTAATACCAAACAGGGAAGGGGACAGCGATGAACTTGGTGAGGCCAGCAAGGCAATCATAGCCATTACCTTCAGCAGAAGCAATGTAGTAAGGCCTCCATTGATTAAGCTCTATCTTGAACCCTTCCCCACTTCCTTGAGTGGCGCTTCCCAATAGCTTTGCACCCTTGAAATCGCAAGTGATGTAGCTCCACAAGTTTGGCAGTAAGTACACGCTTTGCGCTGCCGTTGTCTTCCCTGGCGGAGGATACTTGAACACTGCAGCAACACAAATCAGTATACACAAAAAATGAAAAAATAAAAATAAAAAAGCCAAATCTGCCAACAGTTGATCATTTAGCATCACAAGTGGAAAAAAAATTTAGTCTCACTCGAATTTTAGTATTCATGATCCAACTGGTCTATGATAATAAAATTGGACTTGACAAAATATATAAGAGATAATAGTATTGAAATTTTTAGTTTTATAAATTTTCAATACAAAGCTGAAAAAAAGGGAAGACGGAAATGGTTGATTAATGATGAGTTACTGACCGAGAATGTCATTTATGTAGATGGGGCTGTTTCGGATGGACCAGTCGGTGTAGTTAGTGCCAGAACGCCAACCTTGAGAGTCTCCAACAACAATGGTTCGGGCTTCGTTTACTGCCATCATAGAGGCAATCAGAAGGAAGAGAATTCCTTGTAAAACGATGCGACTCGAAGTCGAATCCATCTCCTGATTGTGTTTTGTAACTCTGTTTCCGACTGGCTTCGATAGATTGAGGTTAAACGCGGTGGTGGCAAGAAACACCAAGTGATGCAATTTATATACAAGGATTTTGGTGAGATGAGTTTCAAAGGTGTTCTGCTTGAATTGTTGTTATTTGCGCATAATGGTTGGCAATGACATGGACTTAGCATGCAAAGCTTGTGCTTCCTCAGAATCTCAGACATTTTCATACTCTAAAGTCTAGATTTTCTCAATGGCTTTGTTCAACTATCTTGTTTTCCATTAATTATATGATTAAAAGAACCCAAAGTCCAAACTACGAATTCCATGTGAAGTTAGTTCTAACTTCTGAGTGACAAGAAATTGAAAAGTTAAAAAAGGAAAGAGTAATGGTGGTGGGAAGTTTGGCAAAGTTCCACAAGGAATAGGAAGGCCATCACAAAACAACCATTGTTGGTTTGGTTTGACAATATGTACCTCAACGGTCAACTAATAGCGTTTTCGCACTCGTTAGTTGTTGTGAATCAAAGTGATTTCAGTCATCTTTGCCATATTCTTTTGGAATGGAAATTTGCAGATGAAGAGAAGGTCTAAATGCTTCCCATATCCACCCAAGACAGACCCCGTTTTGCTTCCCTTGATGGGCCGGACAGCCCAAATAATGGACCTATGCGGCATCATCATACTGGGCCTGTCCAAGATATCTGTAATTTGTCGAAAAAAAAGATCAAATCTGTTTCAATTCTTTGGCTTTGTCAATACAGGTGTCATTAATTTCATGTGTGGTTGTAATCCGCATCAGTTTGCATCCTCCTGTGAGATGGATCCACGGTCCATGATTTCTTTATTTGGATCCCTTGATTTTCTCTCCGTGCAAGTTTAAAAGAAAGAGACACGGTAATGAATCTCTGTGTATGTAAATTGTGCCTCTCTTTATAAAATTGAAATATTGAAAAAAATTAGTAGCTTAAGAATTTGAGAGGATCCTAATTTGCGATTTCCAAGGAGTCTACTTTTTGTTTAACATATAGTAAATGTTTACAATTCCTTATGTTCAAGCTAAATCAATATACGTATCCCTGAAAATTTTAGATTTATAGTTAAATATTACATATGACCTATATAACCTTTTCTATCGTGTAAAATCAGCTGAGAAAAATATTTGTCAGTATTGTTTTGGTAAAAAGATGATGAGAGTGTTGATGACTCTTGATTATACATCGATGAACAGTGGCATCTGAGTATTACTTGGGCTGTTAGATCTCCCAGTTACAGCAACAAGCAACTCAGCCTTCCTTTTTCCTCTCTTCATTTCCTCGCCAAGCTCAAATGACCAAGCAAATGAAGAACATTATCTCTTAAAATAATACTGTACAGGACAAGCAAGTGTATATATAGTATAGACAGCAATGTGATAAATCCAACTTAAGCAATCTACTCAACCAATAGAGGGCTTCCCCAATCTTGAAGCAACACTTCCAGAGGCAGAGGCAGTCATCAAATTTCCGTTAGCAGACATGTAAAAGTAGTTGTAGTTAATCCTTGTAACCAAATCAGCCAAATGAGGAAAGTGTCCTACATTTAATTTGAAAGATAAGACCTGCAAAGCCAATATAAGAATTATATACATATTCGCAATTCACTAAAAAAGGTATACCAGTAAAGAGGCATTAAGTTTCCGTATATGATATTGAGCAATCTCTAGCAGAAGCCCCAATTCTTTCCGAAAAGTGTTCTGTTGTAACGAAATGCTATTGCAACAATATTTGACCCATGTCAAGTATTTGCAATTGAAGATGGAAATTCTATATTTCCATCGTGACAAAATTGACTGTATCATAGGAAACACAAAGTGTATAGAAGTAATACCCTGAGTAGGAAAGCAATGCATTCGTCAAACTGTTTCTCTATCCGGTCCACTTCCATTTCACATCTTGCCTTGATCGCAGAGACAGCTCCTCCACTACTTAATGTCTGCTGTATGGTATAGAAGTCTAGAGCTAACCCAAGGATGCTGTTTATACGGCTGGCAATCAAAGCCCACTAAAAGCAGAAAAGACCATTGATAGAAAAAAACAGAGTGAGGATTTGCTCCACGACAAAGATCATGGTAGAAAAGATCAAAGCATACAAAGAAAACATCCAAAGGAATTGATAGAATAACTCACTAGCTTATCAGGTACCACAAAGCACTGTCTCTGAATTGATAATATGTAAGCCTCATGGACTTCAATGACTTCATCCAAAGATCTGGCTGCTGCCATACCTTCACATAATTCACGCCATGCACTGTGATATACCTGTGTAGAAATCATAGCCAAAGGTAAGATGCTCACATTTGTTCCCTTGACAGTAACATGGAACCGTATATGCTTATTAGTGGGAAGTTTCCATTGTATTAACATGGAAAACCAGGAAAGGGGTCGGAAGCCTTGACAAGACTTTGAAGCCCCCATTCTACTTGAAGGTTCCTTCTCAAAGTTACATATGCCCCCCCAACTCTTCACACATTCAAGGTGGATCAAGGGGATCAAGCAGAGAACCCCTCCGCAAAGCGAAAGTAATAAACACTAAATTTTATTTTAAACATGGGAGGATAATTCATTAAGCTCGCTAACTAAACTTTGACGCTCTAGAATTATCCTTTTTAATCAAAGCCTGACAATTTATTACAATTACGTCTTCCCTTTTGGTGAAGAATGGACATTCTTTAGGTATATCTTTTGTATTTCAATTTTACTATATGGGTACGATTTCTACAGAGGAATAGAAAAGTTCACAAGAAACCACTAACTGTGCTACTTTAAATGTTTTGGAATATTTGATTGTATTTTTTTTTAAAAAAAATTCTATAAATTGCATGCGATACTGATTTGCTTTATTGATTATATTATGTTTAAATAACCGCAATGCTGACTCATGTAATCCCGAAAAATATCTACTAGAATTGGGATTAAGTTAAGAGCTGCAATGGCCTTGAAAATTCAGCATGATGCACAAATGCAGAGTAACTCAAACATAATCACTATTCACTAATCACCATCAACACAACTGTAAACTAAATCTATTAAGATGTCTTTCAACACATAGCAGTTGGGAGATATGCATGCATTATTACCAGTTTAATCAGTAGAAACATTGGTTTAGCAAAGGCAACAATAAAGTGTGCCTTCTTATATTGTAGATAAAGGAAAACATCTTACCCTATCCATAACATACTGATGGAAAGCATCAACAAAATGGAGTAGTTTCTGCTCCACTAACCAATGATGTTTGCTGTTGTTTGTGTCAGATGCCCTGCCCTGCAAAGGGTGATAACAAAGACAATGCCATAAATTTACATACATTACCATTTGTCAGAGAGTTCCCAAATGTATATACATAAAGTAATAAAACTAGGTATCAAGATCATTGTTCCTCAGGAAAGATTTAGCTAAGGGAACACATGCTCAAACCATAGAAAATTGGGGGATAATGCAGAAAAGGAACCTTCCACATCCATCTCCGAACTTTATCAAGCACAAATTTTGCACGCTTGACCTTCAACAAGAACCGCATCACCTATAATCAAAATGTGACCAATTTAAAGACCATACCATGAGAAGCAAACTGAAACAACCAAATGGCAAGAACCAAAATCAGTAAAAAGCACTGGAAAGAACCCGAAGGAGAGAGACTTACCTGGTTATACTTCTTAATTGCTTCTGTATTGGCAATGAGTTCAAGAGGCCAAGGAACCTGCAATTCCAATATTTAACCTTTATTTTAACTAATGGACAAAATTTAGACATGTAGAACAAAGTAATTAAAATATAACCTTATAAGTGAATTTCAGCATATCAAGGCCATCAATTCCAAAGCTATTAATACGAATTTTACGAGGAGTTGAGGCAAAACTAGGTGTGATAGGTTGCTCATCAACATCACCGCCAGGATTTTTGGTAATGGACACTACCAACAAATCTGGAGCACTTAACAGCATGTGATCAGAGGAATTTCTGATAGATTCCTGTAGTTAACATGCATAAAAAGATTATAAAGACAAGGTAGCATAAAAAAGAACCATCCTGGACAGTTTTAGGCATGTAACCATATGCACCTGTAATATTGTGTTTAACTCAAAATCATCATCCCATGTTTCACCCTTATCCAGCTTACTGAAAATTACAGCTAGAAAGTGCTGCAGCAGATCACCTGCACATGACAAGGTATAAAGCACATAACTTAGAGAAAACAGAGATATCTCTTAATCAACAGAAAACAGAATATTAAAGTTAAATATACTGAATAGAAATTAGTAACAATATGAAGTGGTAAACAAACAAATACCTGACCCTAACAAGTATATAGCCCTCAACACTGCAAGCTCATCCATCAATCTCCATTCATCCATCAACTTTAGCAATATATGCCTTCCAATATAATCCACCTGTTCCATATAAAGTGGCAGTATTCTGTATATGAACCATATCATCTTACTATCGTGCAAAGGCAAGATTTGTCAACTGGAATGATTTAATTCACCTGCTTCTGAATGTAGACAGTTAGACACTGCTGCATGATAACCAGAGGAAGAGGAGTAGTTCTCAGTTCAAGATTTTGCATCCAGCAAAGGGTTCTTGATGGAAGGGTGCTGTTTCTCTGGAAAGGTAAGAGCTCAGACACAGGAAGCTCATCCTGTTCCAAATTATTCATACATTCAATACACTACAGGAATGTCACAACATATACAGCTAAAACTGCACAAAGAACCACCAAGTAGCAATACCTGAAAAGAAGGAAGGAGGGTAGGATAAGGAAACAACATCTCTAACAGCATTGTTTCATCCTGTGATCGAAGGTATTCAGATTCACCAAACTGAAATCCAAAAGCATAATTTGTTCCTTCAGGATTAGAAACTGCTGTACTTGACCCACCAAATATAGCATTTCTTAGAGCCTCATCATTCAAAGAAGGCAAGCAGAAATTTCGTGATAAGTTCAACATTTGCCAGGCATCCCTGTTTTTCTCAAGATCTGTCTGACATACAGTGATAACTGGGTTTTGTGTGCTTGATTTCAAAAGAAGTGATTCATGCTCACTAGCTATACCCACTCTCTGTTCTTTTGAGTGACTATCAAAAAAGTCTTGTTTTAGCTTCAAATCAGGCAATCTTTTCTGCAATAATGTATCAACCAAGAACTTATACCAAATCTTCTCTGAGTATGGTAACGCAAGTATATGTTCATAATTACCACTCTCTGCTTTTTGCTTATTTACATTGGATGCAAAAGAAGAAGCAATGTCGTCTTGCCCAAAGTACTTACAGACATGGTCACCGTGGCCTAGAAGACCTGCCAGTGAAACACAGAAAACTTCGGACAAAGTTAGGCCTGCCAAACTTTGAGCAGCATACATGCCATTGTCAGAAACCTTGACACTTCTATTCTCAGAATCACTTCCCTTGCCACATACTATTAAGGAATTCATAGGAATATGCCGCATCAGCTGTAATGATTTTCCGGCAGAAACTATTGACTTAGCTAAATCCTTAACAAAAAAAGGACATGCTTGGTGGTCTCTGATGCTCTGCTCTTTTCCTTTAACTGTACCAGACAAAGGGCCAGAATCCCTCCTTCCAATTTCCCTCTTATCATTCGATGTTGGTATAGAATCAAAAGTACTATTTGTAGTAGTGATCCCAGCATCTAACTTATTATGCTGTAGCACTCTCAATAAATAGCTCTTCTCCCAAAACTCTGCCTCATCAACTGAGACTTCTTTGTTAGCGAAAAAGAAAATCTGAAAGGAAAGACAAGACAACATTTATGCAGAATGCATCACACACACGCAAAATCCTCTCCCACAACACATGCACATGAAAAGGAAGAAACTACCAACAGAAGACGTTTTTTATATTTTGTACACTTGTAGGGAGGATCCTTTATTTAGACAACTTGACCTTATACATATCAGAGTACTAGAGTATGTTCTGCGCAATCTTTAGCACAGAATAGAAAACAAATAACTCCTCTCCCTTCTGTATATAAAATGAGAGATTCAGTAACGATTACCTCATCACATGGATCATCAAGTGTTCCTTCAAAAAGCCAGGAATCAATACCCTCAATATATGGAAATAAGCTTCCAACATACATATAAAGCACCATCTGATAAGCTTCCTCCTAAGATTAACATTAGTCCTAAGATTAGTTAGTATCAACCAGGACACACACATAAAATACAAATGAGCTGCCGGACAAAAAGTCACCACCTCACCACCTTGGACAAGACAGACTTCATCAAGCTTTTTGTAAAGATAGTCAAGCACGTGGACAGCCAAATCTGCTGCTGGTACAGACCCACTAAATTCAAAATATACTGAGGGGATTGCTCCATGGACTATTTGCAACAGGTACTCAGCACCTGAGCAAAGACTATAGTCATTAAATGACCATCAGATACTGTCATAACAAGAGGTTGCTGAAATAAACTAAATTTGGTATTTGAACTTCTCTATACAGTTTAAACTCTAAACCAATGGGACGTGGGAAGAGTTCAAGAACAATTCAAGGTGAGAAAAACAAATCTCACACCACATGTGAGTTAAGAGTCTTGTGACTAGCATTAAGTGAGTCGTCGTACTTCAAAGTATACAAAAAAAACCTTGATAACAACAGAATTTATGGATTCAATAAATATAGACCTTGATAATGAATTTGCCAATCCTAACAGGGTTGGAGTGGTTAAGCTAACTGCATTGCTCATGGACATTTCCTCCTTCAAGGCAATATTCCGTAGACGCTGCTTCACAACAAACGAATTTAACATATGAATATTAAACCAAAATGATATATGGTAACATGCGTAGAGCTGATTCAAAGCCGTACAACAGACAAACCTTAAGCCATGCTGAAACAGAGGAAAGAAACGCCTTCAAAGTTGGAGGAGGTTTTGAAAATGAATTTCCAGCTTTGTTGACTATGATGTCCACCAATTGCAAACACGTTGAAGCATACATAAATTGATTAAGAAGAGCGTGAAGACTTGTTTGGGACAGATGGCTCACGTATACTTCACTTTTGACACGAAAACTATTTCCACATTGGTCCCAAAAGAATTGGGAACTGGAAAACCCTTGCAGCATTCGTAAAACACCTCGCACCTATCACAAAAATTGAAAGTTAATGTAGAAACACACGGATCAAATAATAAGGAAAAATCAAACTTGTTATATAGCCTTAAATTGCATTAAAAGGTGTGCAAATAATTGTAACTAAGAATTTACTACGGCAAAAAAAGGCTGAGCATACTTTACTCATTCCATGAAATTAAGAGAGTGCGTGAAACATACCAGTTCAAGTTCGTTTGTTCTGGAGGACGAAATAGGAGTTGCAAAATGTATGCCATCAGCGAATGCATCGTAGATTCTATTGATTAAACTTCTAGAAATTTGAGTATCTGCCCCCATTTGCTGAATTAAAATTCTCACTCAGTAGATATTCAAGGAAGGAGACAAAGTTGTCTCCGCAGAGAATTCCAGGGAAATAAAAGAGTTGTGTAAGAAATTGAAGAAGAAGAAAGGAAGTAGAGTGCAAGTGAGGAGTGATCTAGTGCGATCTGAAAATAGCTTTTCTTTTGGCCTGAATCTGAAAATAGCTTTGAATTGTTAATGATGGAGGCAAAACGGGGCAGATGACAAAAACATCTGGTGGGCTCTCCGGGAAGAAGGAAATGGGCCAGAACAACGTGCTTTAGGGCCGGTCGGTTTGGAATGACCCAAAAAAAGGGGCCGTCATTTTAATTCAACTATTATTTTTTGAGCCTCAGTTTTTATTTTTATTTTTTTTTATTTTTCAATAGTTTTTAGTTCATTTATTTTTGGTCTTTATTGATTTGCTTTCTGGTCGAGTATAACTATGTTGTTCTCACTTGAATAATAAATTCAACTCAACAGAAAAACTAACTAAGCCATTATTTGGCCTTATCAATTTATTTTAATTTTGAATTCCTTTCGTTAATTTTGATTTGTTAGTTTGAGTTATATAATTTTTTCCACAGAATTATTATATATTTCATTGCTGCCTCTCATGTAAGCACTTTGATTACTACTTTTTCTAAAAAGAAAAAAAATTTGTTAACTACTTTATATGTTCTTGATGTGCTGCAATGTACTCATACAAATGATTTTAGGATTTTAAAATTAAGATTTGAAACAAATCTATTAAACTTCCTCTCGATTCACAAGAGTGAAATTTAGTTATTGATGAGACCCCAGTATGAAACAAGGACATACTACAAGTCAACAAAAATTGATAACCACTTATGAAAAAAGGATGACAACCAAAGAAATGGATTAATAAACATAACGTAAGAAAAATGCAAGAAATAGTTTATTAAAAGTTACTAAAGTCAAATAAAGAGGATTGAAACAATAGTTTAGCCTAAAAAATATAATCAGTGATATATTTACACGTGAATTTCTCGCATGCAAGCATAGTCAACTAATGGATATGTACAAACGTATAAATTAATAGAGTCGATGTAAAATTATAATTTCTCTTTCCTCTGAATTTTCTTTGATTGATTTCAAAGGTGCGTTACGATTGTCATAAAGGCAAGGGGGATATTGCTGGAGGTCGGAACAGAACTTCAATTGCTGGTAATAGGTTTCAAGGTAGAATGTCGAACATTTAATTCTGCTCTCTTAGGAAAGTGATGATAAGACGTGGCACGCTTAGATTCTTCAGCATTACAGTGTTGGGAAGTACCACTGTCAAAACCATAACGAACTCAAGAATTAAAAGCCGCACCCAGAAACACATTATCAAATTCAACATTCACGAAAGGTTAAAATACAAATACATAGTCGGTTAATTGGTTTCATAACCTTTCTTTCAATTTCATTTATTAACTCATAATTACTATGTAATCTCAATCCCAACATAATTCTATTCAAATTTTTAATGAAACTGCTGATATAACTCTGACTTGGCATCATATGTGTCAAAATAAAAACTCTTAAACAATAGACACACAAGTCATTTTTTTTTTCGTTTTCTGATGCTGCAAAAATTAGGTTTAGGAAAAAAAATGTATTCACAAATATCATCCCATAAAACCATCTTGTTTATTTTTAATTCAAATTAATCTCTTTATCATGATCATCATATTATATCAATAATTTCTATTAACTTGAGGATTGACAATTGTACATTCGGAGATGAAATTGACTAAAATATAGACAAGCGTAAAAGTTAGGTGATAAAAATACATTTTAATTTTCATAAAAATGAATGGTGATAAAATATTACCCGATTAACTTCTGAATTTTGTTAAAAATTCGTGAGCCCATAGAGTGTCGCACTAGATCACGTTCATTGTTAGCAGTGTCTCTGGGACTAGGACTGCGTGGAAAATCCTACAAAGCATGTGATAATTCATTAGTATTTCCTTCGATCTTATCAATGGCTGCTATGAACGGTACAAGTCCGAGAATGACAAGCACTTACTGTGGGATCGACTCTAGGATTCAATTGTGGGATAACTAAAACATCCTGACACTGCATATTTCGAACAAAGGCATGCTCAAGCAGCCTTGTTGCCGATGGTCTCTGAGCGGGATCCCTTTGAAAACATTGCTGCAGAAAATCCTTTCCCTCCGGAGATAACGTTTCTGGTATTGGTGGGGTTTTGTGCAGTACCTTGAACATGGCTTGAGGCTAACACACGGAACACAACTAGGTTACTGATTATACTTGGACATAAATGAGAACACAAATCTACTTAATGGTGTTTAAATATCGTCCAGCCATTAAAATATGAAACATTCTCAAACTCGTCCACAAAAAATTGAGAAGATCAAACCCCCTTTTTATATAGAAGTAGAACAAGAATGAGATTTGTTCTCAAAGGACACCCCGCTCGTTGAGCACTGGGTGATTCATATTGGAGATCTCGGGTTCAAATATCATATGAAGCAGGTGGAGTGGGATTATGAGAATGCAGTAGGCTACCCGTGTCGGGTAGCCTCCTTTGAACCAAAAAGAAGCAACAAGAATCAGATAGATGCCATGTACTATATATGCATTAATTAACATATGTAATTTGCATTTTTATATTATTAGTTAATTAAACTAAGAGTCGGACACTACTTGATTTTATGTAATACATGACATGTAACTAAGAATTCTGAAATATAGAGTATAATGAGTTAACAAGTATAAAAGTGTCTGCTCACCCCTTCAAACTCACACCAAGGGGGCCTGCCAGTAAGCATTTCAATGATGGTGCATCCTAAGCTCCATATATCAATGGCCAAGGCAAGGTCAGGATTGTCATCTTTCTTTATGGCAGCCTTCATAACCTTCAATTGAGAAAATAGGTTAATTTTAGTGCATTAGCCATCCGAAAAGCTGTAAGTGCTCCTAGTAATGGAATACCTCTGGAGCCATCCAGTATGGACTGCCCTTCAGAGAGAGATCATAGGATTGTCCTGTCAGCTAGAAAGAGCATATTATTTTAGATACCAATGCGAACAGAAAAAGGAAACAATGGTTACTTCAATAACACTCATTACCTGTGTGCATGTTAGTCCATGAATATTATATATAAACGAAATGATTATAGAACTTAAAAACTTACAATTTTTGCCATCCCAAAGTCTGCAAGCTTGACAACGCCTGAGGCATCTACAAGCAAGTTGGCACCTTTGATATCCCTGAAGAACAAAAATGTCCATTTTCAAACTTCAGTGCAAAATGGCAATGCCAATTAGACATCATTGGCAAGAAATATGACAGAAGGATGTTCTTAAAGACTTAAACGGAGCATTGGATACATGTAAAAAGATCTTTTAAACCATTCCATTATTTCCATTTTCACAGAAATTAAACCAGGTACATATACCTTTTCAGCCAGATTCAACTCGTTCATCACGTGTTAGTATATATTTCTCACGAGATACATATGGGGGTCATTCAAACAAGTTAAATCAGGTACACTAGTTCCTCTTCTCTAGTATCATTTTTACCTGTGTATAGTCTTGGTGCTGTGCAAGTAGGCCAACCCAAATAGGATATGGCGGGTAAAACTGCGAACCACCGACTCTGTCATAGCTCCACAGTGTTCACGCACAAATTTGTTGATTGATCCTGGATGAACATATTCCATATATATGTACAAGTGATCACCGACCTGCAGAATAAAAAAAATGTTTTATAAAGTACACATAATATATACAATCGGAAAATCATCAAGCTTTTCATTAGGCTATATTGGTATAGATGGAACATGACTAAAAAAAAATAACTCACTATTTCACTGCCATAATACCGCACAATATTTGGATGGTGTAACTGGCTCAGAATTTTGATTTCCTGAATCAAAGAACTAATAAGAACAGCAGCCTAAACGACAAACAATTGTCAAATCTGTAAAACTAAACTAGTTATCAGAATAACGATAAGCAATATATAATAAAGGAGAAGAATCTTTGACAAGAGTGGAAGATGGAAACAAAGTAATGCAGATAGCAAGATTAAGAAGATCAACACTAAAACTCTATTGAAGTCCTTTGGATTGGAAGAGGAGCCAATCATATAATGATAGCTTCGGAAATGATTTTAAGATGTATCTGTAGATTCTGTAACATCAACTCAATATTGTTTTCTTTTGTAACACGAGCCCTTTTATGTGGAAAAGAAAAAAAAAATTAAAGAATTGAGAGAAAAACCTGCTCTAGTTGCTTTACACACTCGGCAGATTTGGGATCATCAGGAATGATATCCACCTCCTTCATTGCACATGAGGCTCCAGTGTCTCTGTTAGACAAACAGGAAAGCTTATGAAGTTGAGTTACTAAAGAAAACGAATATTCAAAGCAGATTTTAGTCATGATTGAATGGTTTGCATACATGTTAATTGCATGGAAAACACTTCCAAATGTACCACGACCTATGAGTTTTATCTTCTGCCATTTGCTCTTCATCAAAGATGGATTTTCTGCAGAGTGAGGTGTGGAACCTAATTGACATTGGATAGGTGATTGTGCTGGCGATGAAGTTCCGGGAGGAAGGGGCAACGGATGTGCACCAAAATGGTTATTTTCAGGCCACACTCTGGACTGTAACTGATGGTGCAGAGACGCCTCTTGAATCCTAGTACTGGGGTAAGGACTGTGGCTCCCTGGGCTACGAAGAGGAGAAAGATCTGGACTATGCCCAGTTTTAGCTAGTGTCACCTTTGGAAAATGACCAACATGGTTGCCATGAAAATCATGAGGAGCCGAAGGATCAAAGATATCTACATTGCTTGATCTGCGTGGACTAGTAACAGGGCTGGAGGGAGCACTTGTTGGTGCACTCTTGGCAACAGGCACTCTACAAATGGGAATCCTTTCAGAAAGTACATCACGATTGAATCCTCTGAAGTCTTTACATGAACTATTGTCTTCATTGGCAGGAACTTGAGATGGAGAATGATCTTCAGCGCTTGATTTTTGAGTCGCAACTTGAGTGGAGAAAACATTTGTCAAGAAACTCGATGTTGGAATATTCACACTCAAATAACCTTTTGAATTTTCATTGGTTGCATTATCACAAGAGGATCTTCTATGATTGCTTGTAGATTTTGTACACGGGATCGCTTCACGATCCACTGTGTTCCTAATAATTTCAAAACTGGAAAACCAAATCAGCATGGTGTACGATAATCATAATCATCTAATTTCACCAAGTTAGTTGTTTCAACTTTAAATAATCCTTAAATTGATGAAAACATGCAATTACAAAGCCAATTCTATTACAGACAATTTGAAAGTGTTGTTTTCTTTGCGTTAAACAAAACCCGATAACTTTTCACGATAGTAATTTCTATAAAATCAACTTAGAGAATGGAAATCACTGCTATGAATTTGTTCTAAGCCTCGTTGCTTTTTTTTAGTGACTTAGTACACAGTTTTCGGGGATTCGAGCATAAAGCATTCACTGTATCGAAGAAAATACCAAATTCGATTTAATCATACAAATTTAGTAATAGTAATAATAATTCGAATTATCATAAAATAAGTCTTACCACCCGAATGCAAAGCCTGGATGTTCTACAGGAGGAGATCCGAGCGGGCTATGACCCGAATTCGCGCTGGTTGACTCGGTTCTACGAGTCAACGGCGATTCCGGTAGCGGCAGAGGTTGCGGAACTGCCGACGAAGACCAGTGCTCAGAACTACAGCCCGGCGACCGCGATTTCCTGAGGGACTGCGGCGAAGCCGGTAATGAAGATGTCTCCCTGAAATGCAAGCCGATAATGTCTTGGTCGCTAAGGTGCCGGAGCTTCCTCTGTCTGGTAAGCCGGCGCTGCGGAGTCGATTGCCCCTTGTTGTGAACAGAATTACCGGCACTGCCATTGCTATGATCAGAAGAAGGAGTAGGAGGAGGAGGAGAATGAGAGAAGGAAGACAAAGAGGAAACTTTACGAGAAGAAGGCATTGGAGAGAAATGGAGAGAGCAATGTTGAAGTCGAGGTCGAAGTCGACATATGACAGTGATAACAAAAGCAAATACTAAGCCAAAAGCCAAGGCCAAAGCAAAGCAGAGGGGGGAAACACCGAGGCTATTTCTTGGTTTTGTTTACTTTGTAAAAATTTCTAATTCAAAATGGTGGTGTATTGAACAACGAATATTTTACGGTCAATATCTTTGACTTCGGGTTATACACATATATAGATATTAATTTAATTTAATTTCTTTTAACAGAACTGAGTCGAACTCAAACCTAACTGCAAAGGCTTATCTTAATATTTAGGGAGTCAGAAACACGACCAGGCAATTGATATATTGTCAATACGTGACCCACGGAGGAAGGAGGAGGAGGAAGATGTGAAAGTAAGAAATAAAAAATGATATCATGAAGCTAAGAGGAACAGAGCAAGTCAAGGTTGACATAGGCAAAGCGTACATGACACTATCACTAGATTGTCAACTCATGACCGTCAGCGCTTGTGTCAGATTCACAATGAACAACAACATCCAGAAGTTTCCCTTCTTCATGTCCAATATAGATAAAAATGGAAACAAACAAGTTGAGATCAACTGCACATCTCCTCCAGAACAAGACTTTTATTTCATAACATGTCTCTATACTTTCATTATTTATATATCAATTTTATAAAATACATAATTTTTAAAAGTACTAACAAGTGTAAATATTTTTCCTCTTATTTAGTTGTATATGGCTAGCCGTCTGGGCGGCATAAGTAGGAAGCAATTGTGTAAATATTTTGAGTGCAGTGGTTGTTGGGTTTGGAATGCCAGCCCAGTCTCCAACATTGGTGAGAGACGTCTATTACAATTAACCCCGACAATTAAAATAAAAATTGATGTTACATAATGACAAAAAAATTTATCATTTTATGGCATGGTCGAACAAAGATATTATCTCAGGTGTTTTAACTTTTAGGTGATCGGTGATCCTCTTGCTGTCCAAGGATGAATGAATCTACCATTTACTCAATATCCTTTAGAAATATGAATTAAAAGAAGCACAAAAATTGATACTATTAAAATAAATCTTTAAAATGGTTATTGAGTCAGGAGTTTAAATCTTAAAAATTTTAATTTTTTTTTTATATATTTTCATTTGTTAACAGACATTGTCCTTCTTGTATTACCACAAAATAAATCTTTCAAATCTATGACAAAAATCTTCTTTTTTTTAAAAAAAAAAAATTGTGGATATATATATATTTATCTCATAAGAATTCCTTGTTTGAACAAGATACCAGTACAAGTCAAAGGGAGGAAGGTTTATGAGGGCGAGAATCACCCCAACATTATTGAGGTAGTTGTTGACAAGAACATGAAACTTATGACGTCTTGCATATATATCACGCAATGGAATTTATTTGCCAGAGAAAAATGGAAAAATATCTAAGCCATATTATACGTGTTCATATGAAAGGAAAAATTATCTCTTTCAACGACTGCCGTGAAGCCAACGGTTGTGCGAATGAGTTGGCCAAATACGAAGGCACCCAGCAAAACTCCTATCACTTCCTTTGATCATCAATCCAACTTCGTGCTTATTAGGCTGATTTAGCCATCATCAGTCACCTTCCTTATTTCCATTTTTTTTTTTTACATTAATATACATTGTCCTATATTCAAATGCAAGAGATTAAATGGAGAAAGTCTCACAGATAATATTAATGTAATTATATTAGAAGGGTGGTTGTTTAGTCACCATAATTGTTAATCCATACTTCAATACTTTGATATATGTCATGCATGCATACATTTTTAAATTAACGAAATTTTAACACATCATCACTATATATATATATATGAAGGCTCCTCCAAGACTAAGTTGACCGGTTGAAAACCTTCGGGCACATAGAGTTAGAAGTGTAGGACGGTCCGAAACACTCAAGCACAATCCAATGCTAAGCTAGAAAGTTACTTATGAAGTATAGGTGAAAGACAGTAGCCCTAAAGTGAGAATAATAATATCTATTTATATGATAATAACACCTATTTATATGATTTTCTTGACACTCAAATTGTGTAATTAGTCGGTCCTTTTCCAAGATTTTCATTGTTCCCAATTACGTGACATGAGTTGCTTGCAACTGATCTAATTAATTAATGTGTGACATGTGGAGGTGACGCAATAAAAATCAATCCAATCATTTTGAAATGTTCGTCTCTATGTTGAAGATCGATATCATGCCGATAATATATTGTCACATACATACATATATATATGTGTGTGTATATATATATATATATATATATATATATATAGAGAGAGAGAGAGAGAGAGAGAGAGAGAGAGAGAGAGAGAGAGAGTAAGTATTTTCACCTTTATCTTTTGTATATTCTCTCTAATAGTTGTTGACTTTGAAATCAGAGGGCACAACCGTTCTACCATTAAGACCTTTGTTGCAAATCAAAATGGACGATAGATGTTAATATTAATGTTTTATATAGTTTAAAATTTTAATATCAAGTTTTTAAAGTTATAAAGATAAAATACATCTAATTTGTAATTGAAAGTTTTTTTTTATTGTTATTTTTCCTTATTTCCAATTTTGCTTATCACTTTTTTTTTTTTTCTTAGTCATCAAGGTCACAATGTCCGTTCGTGTTCATGAATCTTGGGCCGAAAACATTGAATTCCCAATATGTGCTTAAAAACGAATCCAGAAAGAAGTCTTTACAGGGTTATTATTTTTTCTCAAACTTCTGCAACACACACACAAAGAATTTGTTTGCTTTCTTATATTTTGCCAATGATGGAAGTATAGTAGTAATCCATTTGTGATTGAATCAGAAAAAGGTTCTCCGCAATTGAAGGACTGAGTCTTGGCGGACCTCGTGGAGACGATTAATTAGCGAATTGCCTGGACCAACGAAATAGAAGTTTGAATATTAAAAATCAATATTGGCGTTCTACCTTAGCTTCTTCTTGTAATCATTAAGGTTGATTATGTTTTCAATAGTTTGCCAAGTCCAGAAGGAATGTGAGTGCACTAACATATTTTCACTGACGAAATATGCTTTCTTCGGTCAGCTAATTCAAGTTTATCCCTTTCAGCTCAATTTAATTTAAGATTATCTCAATTCATAGTTTGATACTTTTTCAATGCTCCAAAGACACCCGATTCAAATTTCCAGAATAAATGTTGAGATCTTCTTACCTAATTTTTTTAGCTAGCAAAATTAATTTCCCTTAATTATTAATAAAAAGAAATTAATTTATCGTTCGACTAAATAAAAATAATATCTCTTGTATGTAGGCAAACTATTAGATGTAATATGACGATGAAGGATTTGAATAATTTACAAGAAATCTCAAGTTAACATTTTCGTTCTATTATTGTTCAGGAATAAAACACGTAATATCTTGGCAAAAAAATTTTAAGCTAAATTTTATATACAATTCTAGAAACTATAAATCTTGTGCAATTTATTTATGTGGGATGAAATTCACCAATGTGTCCCCAAAGGAATTAAATACATGTGCAATTTATCCATTATGTCTTCGTCAATTTTAATAACATCTAGTTTATATTAATACTTACATATAAAAATCTTTTTTTTTTTGTTTTTGTTTTTGCAATGATTTATATGGTAAAGACGATCAAGTTGTCGTAATTTTCACGTTACAAGAGTTATCATATGTCATCATGTGTAGGACACATTATTTGTTTTCATTATTAAAATTCAAATGCTAGCAAAAATAGGAAAATTGCACATAAATAGTGGTTTGTGGGATTGATTAAGGAGTTTTGACATAAAAAAAAATTGTACAAAATCTGTAGTTTAGGATAAGTGGGAGACATGACTCTTCTTGATAACTTCATATTTATATATAATAATTCTATATTGAATTCTTCAAAAATTTAAAAATTATATTTATTTCACAAAATTTAGAAATTTAGTCCATTCAAATAAAAAATCTTGAACTCGGGGGAATTGTACACTTTGACCCATTTTTCAGTACTATTTAGTAATGACAAACTCCAAGCCATTTAGTTCATCAATGTTTAAGCCTCTCTAATTAATTAAGGGTGAAAGTTAGATGTTTGAATGGTAGTAGAAGTTGACATCACAAATTTTCATCAAGGTGGTAGGTCATGGACTTTAATGGCAAACTAATGACAGTAAATTCAAAAAATTAATCATAATTAGGGAGAAGCAGACTATCTTAACTACATACTAGATGTCACTCATAATCATAGTTAATGTTAGGTTGGTCAAAGTATAGGTTTCTTTATTACAATGGCTGCCCAATTGACCTTGACCTTTCACACTTTCTCTCTCTAATGGCAGTTTTAAGCCGTTGGGATAGTGAATGGGAGAATGCCAACCAGAGAAAATTGCATTATTTCAAAGGAAAGACCCAAAGGCTTAGAAATTAAGAGTTGAAATAGACTTTGATTGGGTCCAAGTGTCTTGGCCTGTATTGAGTACGAATTCCTCAATTTGTTGTCTTCCAAGCAAAGCCTATAGAATTCCAAATGTTTCATCATTACTATGGAAAAATATGGGCTGCCAAGTACACCACCAACTTGGAAATTAAGAAACTGAGTCTAAATGGGAGAGGGCTGTTTGGACTGCAGCTTCTCAGGTAGTTCCTTGTCAGTGGACACAAAGTTATGAATTGTTGTTACGTGGACGATTGCATTCCATTCCAAGTGGTGGAAGTAGATTTATACGTTTTTTCCAAGTCTTCCTCTGAGGAGATCAAGAATTGAAGTAGCTGCAACAACTAAGATATATACAGGAAAAAATAAAATAAAATAAAATGCAACAATTAAGATATGAAACGAAAAATATTAATTATATGAGTTAAATCTGATTTCTTGTTAGTATAAAATTTTATACATTAAATAAGGTGTTATATCATAAAAAAAAAAGAGAGAGTGATTAAGAATTTTTATTAACGATAAAAGAATTTTAATAATTTTTTAATAATATAACAATATATGAGTGAATAATAATGTAAAATTAATTTATATTAACAGTAAATTAAATTTAAATTCTAATTATATAATTTTTTTTAAAGATAGTTAGTTTGATGATTTGTAAATTATCATTTTGTGGTTTAAGAATAAAAAAATTGTAATGAATAATAACATGATATTTATTTAAAAGACAAATATGAAAGTAGGCATATAAATTATATGTTAATTTCATTAAAAATTTAACAAAAATAAATTACCTGTGGGCAATTTATGAATAAAGTGAATCATATATATGCATCTACCATTAATTTTTAAAACTATAAAAGGTGATATAAAAAGGACCAAAAATACAAATAAATAACCCCTGATTTACTCTTTAAATTAAAGAAGCATGTTTGTGAAGGTGTCAATGTTTTAAGAAGTGGTTTGATTTCAGATAACAGGTGGCCTTATAAGAGAGATTCAAAATGAAAATGATATTTTTGATTTGGTCAAATTTTTTTTCCACATTTCTGATTATGTTATTTTTCTTTTACATTATTTTTGCTCTTTTTTTTTTTTTTGAGATCCACTTTTATTTTGTTTTCAAGTTTCTTCAAGTTTTTCCGAGGCAAAGACTGAACATGTTCCTTTAAGTGGATGCCTCCGTCAGCCTTAGCTCAGCCCACTATCATTTCACCACACAACTGCAGTGCACTTTTCATGCAGGCAAAGCATAGATCAACGTCTCGGTAATGCTAAACTGCATTATTAATCCTTAGTTTGAGGTATAAAAAAATTAATTTATTTGAAACTAAAATTACATATGTATTTGTGCATAAATTTAATTTTAAATAAATTAAATTCTAATTTTTGTGATTTTAAATTATGAACAAAAATTTTTAACTACGCAGTGAGAATACTTTCTCCGTTTCTCTTTAAAGTTTAAATTTAATTTATTATGGATGTAAAATATTTTATACTATTAATAAATAACAAGATGCTATATTATTAAAAAATTAAATAATAATTATGAATTTTTATTAATAATGAAAGATTTTAATAATTTTTTAATAATGTGATAACATATAGATGGATAACATTATAAAACTTAAATAAAATTAATAATTTCGTCTCTAATATTTTGAGGCACCAGTAAAATGATTTTAAATTATAAAAATGATCATAATAATCAATAAATATATTCTATTTATATAATTTCATTCTTCTATATATATAATTTTGATCCTTAAACAATACAATGGAAAATGAAATTGTATGGATGAAATCTTATTCAGAAATTATTATGAATATATTTATAATTTAGAAATTATTTTATCAACATTTTACAATTTTAATGAAGAAATTGTTAATTTTATCTCATACTCATTTACACTAATTTTGAATTAAATTTAAATCCTTCCTTACATTTAAATTTAATTTATTATCCATGTAAAACGTTTTACATTACCATTAAATAAGAAGATATCACATAATTAAAAAAATAAAAATAACTTAAAATTTTTATCAATAATAAAAAATTTTAATAATTTTTTAAAAACGTGATAATACATTAATTGATAATAGTGTAAAATTGATTTTTTAAGAATGAATTAAATTTAAATCCTTATACAAAACTCCAATATTCATGGTTCTTTATTATTCTATTTATTTGTTTTTACCAGATAAAAATTACAATAGTGACATCTTTAAATAATTAAATATATTATATTATTATAAATTAATATTATTTCTAAAATTATTATTTTAAAATTATACATATGACTTAGTCTAATTCAAGTACAACATAAAATTCGTATTCTGTGTAATGCACTAAGTCCAACAACATTACTCTTTCAGAAATGAAAACGCCACCTTCAATATTAAAATTATTTTCAGCCATTCACCGAGCTTTTGTTTTCCGCTGATTAATATAATAGGTTTACCAACCCAAAATGGCTCCCATGACAAATTCAACCTCTTATCTTTTGTTTAAATGTAAATAGAAAAGTGGTAGAAAAAATAAATAAAACAAAAATAGGATGAAAAAAATATGTAAGTTTTTTTTTTACCTTTTATTTAGATAGGTGAAAAGAAAATAGGAAAAAAAACAATTTTTTATTGTTTAATTTGATAAAAAAAAAGTGAGAGAAAAAAAAGGAAAGCATTGTTGTCTTGAATGAAAATTTTACTCTTATTACAAACTATAAAACAATCTTACTTTATATCTAATAACACACTCTCCTTATCTATACTACATTTCTAATATATATTTAAAGAAAATGTTAATTATATACATTATATTTTTACATTATTATCTACAAAAATATATAATATAATATGTACACATAGCAACATTTCAATTAAATTAAATTGAAGAATTTTAAATAAAATAATAATTTAAAATCATTTTGTTCGTAAAAAGTATCGCAGAAAATACAACTTCCCAAAAAGCAGAATATACTTGAATTGTTTGCTTAGCTATTAATTCAAAAAATGAGGGAGTTCTATTTCCCATTAAGTATGGGAAGTTGCTTATCCAACCCTCCTACGTAATTTCTATTTTTTATGTTTTTAATGAAACAAAATATAAAATTATTATTATAAAATTGAAATAATAATGAGAGTATTTTTTAAAAAATTTACATAATACCTTAGTAAAAGAGTATAACTTTTATATATAATATTTTAGTCATTATAATAATTTTTGCTAAGAAGAATATAGTGAATCAAACACCATATAGAAACTTATCTCTTAAGAAATTCTTTTTTTTTTTAGTATCAATCAAACATTTTTCAATACATATTGAGAAGTTTATATGGGAAATTACTTCCTAAGAAATTTAACTTCTCGTAAAAACTTACAAATTGCATGAATCAAATGACTCTTTATCCAAAATTACATTCGATAAATTATTATCATATTCTAAATAAATAAAAATAATTAATATAATAAAACTAAAACCAACAACTAATTTTAAAAAAATTAATTAACATAGCATAAATTTGTTATTGATCAGATAGAAACAAACTAAAGGGACAAAATTCAAACTTAATATCTATGTAATATAACCTTACAAATATTAAAATTTGATTAAAAAATATAAAAACAAACTTTGGGACTGACAAGAATAACAAGCAGTGGAAGGATGGATGAACGGTAATTTCGGAACTGAGGAGCCTTCAGAATCTTCCTCAAGCTTTCCCCACCTATTTGGGGATAAAATTATACAGTAAGGCCCAAGCCACATTTTTTTTTTTCACTGTTGTTTTAATTTTTCCGTCACAACCAGACATCGGAAAACAGATTTTACCGCTCTTTTTCTTTCTCTTTCCACCATTTTTCAATGGAGCCAATTATATGATTTGGAAGTTGAGTATTTTTATTATTTGATTATTTTTTTATATTAAAATTTAAATTTCTATTGGATTTATTTATTTTAAATTTTAAAAAATAATTTTATGATAAAAATATTCAATCTTTTAAAAGATTAATCTCTTTATAAAATTATCTTGACAAATTAATATTTTCTATATTTTATGGTCTTAATTTCAGACAATTTTATAGATAAAATTACAATTTATTAAATGTTATAAATATTATAATTATGTGGATGTCCATCATATTCTTTTAATATATTTATAAGCTATTATTCTAATTAAGTTAAAGTTTATCCTAATTAAATTTATCACTAATTTTCTCTTAGATCTTGGAGGCATAGATATAAATTATCATAACAAGCATTCTATATTATTATAAATAAGAGAAATTTTTTTTTTATATTATTCTGATTTTTTTATCCTTCTCTAATATTTTTATTTTCTTTTATAACATGAGGCCATATCTTTACGAAGAATTCATTAATAATTTTTTTTCCCTTTTTTTTAATTAGTGTGTCATTTTCGTTATTAATTTGCATTTAAAGAATTAAAAAAAACTTAAAATGTTCTAAGTGGGCCTTGAGCTGTTATAGAAAGGAGAGAGATGCATCTTTCATACTTGACTATATTTTGGGCTTTGTGTGGATCACCGTAGCTCCTCTCAATTTGGGCCCTTCTTTTACTTAGATAAATAATAATCTTATGATATTTATTGGAAGAGTAATACTTCCATGAACATTCACTACATTTTTATTCATGTTTTTATGAAAATTATAATTTTTATTAAAAATTTTAATTTTCTAAAATGTTTTTATACAATGTTACAAATTTTATGGGTTTTAGATGAAATAAATGCACAAAAAATTATAATTCCATCAATCAAAGTTACACATAAAAGATTTTTGAAAATTTATAATTTTATGTAAGAAAGTTTAATTTTTTTCATTAAAAAATCATAGAAAGTATGATGCATTTTTCTATCTCTCTTGGGGAAGCAAAACCCTATTTGAAAACAAAGAACAATGATATTAGTGTTGCTAAATATATGTTCTAAGATTTATCTCAAATTCACATTTTGTTATATTAATTGTTGACGTCGGATTTTGGATATGCTCTAAACTCTGGTTAATAGGGAGATTCTTTGGGATCTTAAGCCTGTATCTGATTCAGATATAACAAAATGACAGAATAGACAAGGAGGAAGGGAAGAGTTGGGAAGAAGATGCAGGGTTTAGCATGGTTCGGCTAAATCCGGACGGCATCGGACCCTACGTCCATGACAGAGATTTTATTGATGTAAAGGGTTTAGCAAAGATTCTACTTACAGAGTCCTACCTCTCTCTCCTTCTAACAAGCCAATCCTATTTATAGAAGAATGAGGTGTTACATGCATTAATTACAAGTTACAGTTGTGTTACATCAAGTTATAAATGAAAAAGATAGTAAAGAGACTACAATTCAACTACTACAGAATGTAGACTACAGGGTTGGCCCCTTTGGTCGGCTATAGACTTGTGTCTACTGCTTGGTGCTGTTGCGCCAAGCGAAGTGCTGGGCGTCCCGAGAATCGTTATAACGAGATAGCGGACCCGAGCAGGGTGCTCGACTGCTTGGCGAGCGAGTCTTATGATCTTCTCATTGGATTGCTGGGTCGCTACCTCGTGAGGCAAGGGTTGCTTCACGGGATGATGCCGGGACAATTTCGCTGAACCGCTTTCTGATGGACGAAGCGAAATTCGTCGAGAAGTTTTGGCGTGCCCGGGCCACGAGCTCTCGAAGTCATTTTGTATACAACATTAATTATTGATATCAATAATTAATTATATGAGAACATAAATAAACTAGGCATGTATTTAGCTTTAGGATAATTAATTTTCTAAGAAGTTTCACTTTTAAGTGGGAAATTTTTTTAGTTTTATTCTAATATTAAAAATTTTAGTATTATTATCTTTATTATTTTGACAAGTCACAAAATTATCTCATTAAATTTAACAACTATTCAATTAATTATATCAAAACATTTGACTTATTAAAATACAATAAATATAGAATACGATCTCGATATTACGATTTGGAAGTACTTGAATACTTTCAACATTTATTACTAATTATACTTTAAGATTTGTGATGTCATTTAATTTATTTATTTTGATATTCGATTATAAATAATATAACAACAAAAACACTAAGCCTCTCAGGTGAATTACCCACAGCATTTTTATTTGTTTTGGCTGGAATTTC
The DNA here is from genome assembly GCA_026873985.1 of Saraca asoca. Lineage (NCBI taxonomy): Eukaryota > Viridiplantae > Streptophyta > Magnoliopsida > Fabales > Fabaceae > Saraca > Saraca asoca. Next base: position 28,373 of record JANHAO010001218.1, read on the forward strand.
AAACTTTATTTGCTTCAGTTCTTTATTTTCCAGGAATTTCCTAAGTAGGATGTATTTAGTCTAAGGAATCTAGGGATCCTCGTTGGATTATAAATATGTAGCAATAATGGCACTTTATCTTTTCAATCCTAGCCAGGAAAGGATTGGCCTTTCATAGGGAGATTCTTTGGAGCTTTTTTATTTTTGCCCGCAAATCTGGTACCTCTCCAAGATGCTTTTACACCATCTTGCACCATCCAGAAACTTTATTTCCCACTTACAAAGACAAATTAGAAAATCTTAGATCTTAATCCTCTCAATGGAAATTTTTTTTTTTTACTTTATTAATTTATGAATATAATTTCAACAAAAAATCATACAATCCACTCCACAATTTTTACTAACAGACCCAAAATTTTCTATTTCATCGCTTTTTTCTTAAAACAATAATAAAATATAAGAAGAAAATAGTTGATTGAGCTTCCTTCTTTGGGATGATAGTGACTTAAAAGAACAAATTTAATCTTTAGGCTAAGAAAAAGCCAATGTGTCAATTATGTGACAATTAGTTTGCGAAGAAACTTGTGAAGAAATTTAGCAAATAGTAAATATTCTCATAATTATTATTATTATTATTATTATTATTATTATTATTATTATTATTATTATTATTATTACACACATAACAAATTTAAATAAAACATTTATTTATTTTTTTTTGAAAATTGAATTTGAAAAAAGTTAAACATACCCAGTTACCCTTCTAAAGGTTTAATCTCTCATTTTTTTCCCCTTAAAAATTGAAATTCATTAATCACTTGCAAAAAAAAAAAATCCTCGTCAGTATACATTTTTTCAACTGTAAGAGGGATTTCGCTTAGAGGTCCAAACCCACTTCTTATAGCATGATGCATACACTCTGCACCTTCATATGCTGTAGGATTTAAAAATTGCCTAACCCAAACTACAAAATCAAAATATTACAAGTAAAATTGTAGTGGCATAGATTTAATCTAATTAAACTAAACTTCTTCTATTTTTAAAAATATTCATTTATCTTATTTTCAAAGATAAATAAGTTTAAAAAGCATGGAATAGAGAAAATAAAGAAATGAGTATATATTTTTAAAAATAGAAAATTAAAAATATAATTACACTAAATTCTAAATTTAAAAAAATGAGTATAATTTGTCTTTTACTTTTTATTATTTTTGAAATTAAAGAATCATGTGTGCAATTCTATTTTTATTCATATTTTATTTTCACTTTTATTAATATATTTTTTTAACTGAATTTTATTCTCATACCCTCTATTAAAAATGTGATACTCCTTCATTCCCTTCTAAATTGAAAAAAAAAATTCAAAAATACTTAATTTATATCTGAATTAAATATAGTTTTAACAAGCCTTCCAACATAGAGAGGATCCTAAAATGGGACTTTATTTATTTATTTATTTTTATGAAAAGGTGTGAGCGATGATGTAGAAATAAGACATTGGAGTAGCTTTAATGAAAAGAATTGCCCTTCATAGTGACTGTATATGATGTGCTGTGGATAAGGAATTAAGGACAAGTAATGATAACAATTGTACATTCTCTTACCAACTTTTTGCAAATCCTTTTTGATAGGACAATGGTTTGATTCGTTTGAAAGTTCAAATCTATATATTTTTTTAAATTACTCAAAAATTTCATAACTAATCCATGTAGGCTTTAACTTGTCACCAATTCCCAACTTCTCATATTCAAAATTTAATTGATTTTATTCTTTTTTTAATTTTTTAATAATAAAAATGATAAATCTTTTAACATATACATAATATTTTAAATTTAAATTTAAAATTTTAAAATAAAATTAAATGTTACTTTACCATTTAAAGTATTGGATGATTTTAACTTTTTAAATTAATGTTATTATTTATAATTTGTAAAAGGTTACAAAGAAAGATATTTGTATGAAATGTATGGTAGAAACTAATTAGACATATGCGTGTTAGTATTACATACATAATGCTTGTATTTTTTTAAATATTATTTTTACATCCTTTTTTATGTGGGAGTATTTAATCATTTAAATGTGGATGGAATTCAAAATTTTCAACTCATCTATTTATAAAATAGAATGAATGGAAGTATAAAAATCAGAGAATAAAAATAATATTTTTGTGTTGTCCTTTCACTTTTAAAATAATATATCCTATCACATTTAAATAGGTTCCAAACATCATTTGCACATGTGAAAATTGGATAAGATTAACGTGTATAATTACAGTAAATCTGAATTTATATTTATTTTTTGGTGTAGAAATATTACACAATTTAATATAAATGTAAAATTTATAATAAAACATAATTTCTTTACAAAGGGATTTAAAAATGAAGATATATAAAAGATAGAATGCATGCAATTAATATAACTTTCAAATTTGATTACGTCTTTACGAAATCGTTAGATTAATAAAAAAATATAATTTTTTAAAATTTATTAATTCTTTATGCTTCAAATAATAAAAGAAGCTATATCCTTGATTTTTATTTATTAATTTCTTTTAGCTTTGAAGAGATAAAAGGTAAAATCTTTTATTTTAATATATATAATTTTTTAATTTTAATAAACAATTTATATATATATATATATTTATATCCCCTAAATTCTTCCACGAAGAAATCAATATAGCATGGCACAAGTCTGAAATTTCCGAATGATGGCACCTACAAATGCATATCCAAATCGTATGTGCAATAAATTGCAAATTGCAAGCGAGTTGACAGACGTAAGCATGAAGCTAAGATTGTTCTTTTGAGTTCGAGAGATCGGAGAGTTGGCGGACGGGAAATGTGCGGAGGCGGGACGGCCTTCCGTCTACCGACAAGTGTTTGACTACAACCTTTCACATTCTTCCTCGTTAATTATTTGATGGATGACCGCTCGATAGGATAACAACTTGGACTTGTGAAAGATAGAAATTACTTGCACAAAGACTCTAATAATAATCATGCCAGGAAAAATTAATTTATTTATTAAATGAATACAACTAATTAAGTTGTTCATAATTTTATCATCAAATTGAAGAAATTTATCATGACATATTCATTTATAGGAAGATCACATTTTTACCTCATAGGGTGTAAAATTCATGATGAGACTTTTATTTTGAGATAATATGTGAGTGAAAGTAGGAGGTAGAATGTAAAAATTGCATTCTTATGATGTTATATTAAAACAAATTTACTGTTATTCTAATTTTATTTTTATTATATATATAGCTCTTTACAATTTAATTACTAATTATATAAAATAATATCTTAAAAATTATAGAATAAATAATCAACTGATTTAGTTTTTTGAGTCAATCGAAACATAACTTCATTATTATTCAAGTTAATTGTGTCAATTTATTTATAATTTAAATCCATATAAATTTAATATCAATCTGAATAAAAGATTTTGTTTTTATGTTGAGTTATTATATCATGTAAAAAATTGTCACTTTTACTGTATTGAGCTACAATGTACTTCTTTCTTTGAAAATTTAAGCTGCCCTAATATGAACCGCAGATCCATTTTCACAAGACATTTAAGATATTTTATGAGTAAAAAGTATTTATATATACTTTACAAAAAAAGATATAACACATATTAAAAATTAAGAGTCTAACCACATAACCCCACTTTTATTTTTTGTGTATATTTATATCTTAATGGAATAATTTTTTTTTCTTTTCTCAGGTAGCATGTTAAATTTTTCTCCGTCTTCATTCATATGAATTGACTAGTGCTTATTAGTAGTTGATTATTTCTGCAGTATTTATGTTATTTGATCGTAATAGTTGATTATTTCTGCAGCCAACACAAACAAGAACCTTACTGCATTCATCGGAATTACACATTTGCATTCCGTAAGAGTGTAAAAGGAATTGTCCTCTTTGCATAACCTTAATACCCAACAGAAATTGAGTACAATAATTTATAGTGAAACATCACGTGCAAGAAAATTTATAAGATATATAAACTAGAAATATTGAAGATAAAAATTATATATGTACTAATCAATAACGTATACTATTAGCATTTTTTTAACATGATAAGACTTCAAAGTTGGTGTATATAACATATTTAAGAGGAATTCAAATATGCATTGCAAGAAATTACACAAAATTTAATGGTCGTGACAATAAAAGAAAGAGAAGAATGCATTAACATCTTTTAACATTTACTGAAATTACATACATCTCCCCTTTAATTTTAAAATTTGTACAGATTTCTTTTTAAGCATAAAAAAATATTACACATAAATATAAATATAAATTTTTTATTAATAAAATAATAAGAAAAGATGATTATAAGTTCAAATCAAATAATATGAGATACTAAAAATATTTTATGATTAAAACTATGTTTTAATTAAATATATTCAATTAAAAAAATATTATACTTATATCAAAATTTGACTTTTCATTAATTATATTTTATCTGTTTCAACTTAATCAAAACATATAATTGATCATAAAATATTTAAAATATCATATATTATTAAATTTAAATTATATAGTCATTTTTTTCTCATCATTTCTCAATGAAAAATTTCAATTTAGGTTTAAGTGTAATATTTTTTTTTATATTTTAGGAGAGATTTAAGGAGGTTTTAAAATTCGAAAAGAGGTATACATAATTTTATTAGACCTTAGAGGAGATCAAAATATTTTTCTCTAAAATAAAATATAACTATCACAAATATAATTTTCTACGTCAATTTAATTGTCAACACTCTTCACAACAAATTGTATGATAAAATAAAATTTTGATGAGTTTGACCATAAAAATATTAAACTATTATTAATGGCCTCGGTCATTAAAAAACGTATAAAAAAACTTATTTAGTCAAATATTGTGGTAAAACCTTTTGTGCCACTTGATAGCGGTCACAAATTAGCCAAAGCCATTTACAATTTATATTTATATTTCTAGGGACGATAGTGGCCATTGCTAATGTGGTTTATTTTGCTTTTAAAAGAAAAAAAATCTATTTGGGATCTCAAATAGGTACACATGCATATATTAATTTAAAAAATCTATCTATTCTTGATCTCACAAACTCATGAATGCTTGTCAATAAATCTAAGGAGATCTCATTTGAAAAAAAAAAAAAAAAAGCATCCCGTGTTTCGTATTTGATATTCCATTGCTTGAAATATTCATAAGTACTATTTGTCATGCATAATTCACAAAGAGCTTATACAACACATAAGTCATAAGATTGTGTACAACTCTTCACTTGATAGATTGGCGACCAATCATTCCCTTAGGAAAACTTTGGATTCATAAGAAATATTACTGCATAAGGAGATTGACAACATAAAGACTCAATGTTAGATAACATGTCAAAAATAATAATTATAGAATATAACAGAAACTTCTAAGTATACTCAATATAAGCTCACAATAAATAATTTGAAATAAAGATTTGACGATTTTCTAGTATATATAGATAAATAATAAAAGATAATGATAAATGAAAAAGTAGTGACAAGTGCAACCAACAGTGGATAACCCACACCATCGTATAAAATATAAAAATATTTTGAATATTATAAAATAATTTCATACTTTTACAAGTTTATAATTTTAATTATCACAAAAAATTGATATAAAATCTAATTTTTTTTATTCTCTTACTTTCATCTATAAAGAATAAGATTATGCTTAATTATTTGGGATATTAAACTTTAAATATATATCTAATATTTGTAAAGGAAAATTAATAATTTGCACGTAGATTGTCCTAGATTTCAGTGAGTTTGTTTACTTAGTCACAAGAGATTCAAATGATTGAAAAAGCATATTTGGGTATGTTTTCATGATGGGGATTGATAAGTAGAAAATGTACCTGTAAAAATACTTGATTTTACCTCTTAAATAGTTATTAACTTGTGATTTTTGTTTAACTTTTC
>JANHAO010001219.1:0-34354 GCA_026873985.1 Saraca asoca
ATGAACCAATTGACACCAAATTCCAAATGCATCTTAATTTAGCTGGAAACATGACATTTTAGCTCTTAAAATGCTAAGTATGAGGGCAATTAATTGTGTCAAATCTTGTGTTATCAGAGACCAGTATCACACATGTTGCTTGTTCAACATCTTCTTGATGTTTTGTGTGAATAACATAGTTAAAACTTGCATACTCATTCAAACCTGTGGATGGAGGTACATGAGGGTTTTTCTTAAAGATGTAGGCTATTTTTTCCTATTTAGGGACAATCTTTAAGTTTCATAACCAATTTACGTAATTTGACCTGATTAGCTTACTACCAGTTAGTATGTTTCTTAAGATGTTATTCATCATTTTAACAATCTTTAATAAGAATAGTGCAGATTAATATCTTAGTATAATGTTTATTTTATATGGACTTTAATAAAATGAACTCTCAATATTTTCTTCAATTTTAATAACCCTCTATCTTAGAATCGGATTATCACACTAGATGGTAATCGTAGTGGGTTAGAATCTAGTTTAATTTATTTGATCTTGATAGAGGCCAAGGAAACCAAATGAATTAGATTAGGTAGACAACTCAGCTTATCAATTGCTTCTCAATGTAACTCCTAATCATTAGATTAACAACTCTTTGTCATTTATTATCCATCACCTCAAATATTTTTAAAAACCCTTTGTTTATAATCTTCAAAGTGAAACCTAATCATGCCCAAATACTGTATAGTCATGACGAGGACCATCCAAACTATATATGTTTACTAAGTTAAAACCATCAAACAAAAACATAACTAATATTATAATAATAATAATAACATGAAAGATGCAGTGTAAACTTGATGGAAGACAACAAGTTATCATGAAATGGGTCTTTGGTTGTCATTATTTTGATGGGTGATGATTAATCATATTTTTAACATGCAACTTAAATTACAGAGGGTTCTTTTAATTAGTTTGGGCTTAACTACTAAAGGTCTTATGTATGGCATGCTTACATTGGACTAGTCTAAGTTCACACATACATCAACTAGCCTATGTTATACATACATGACTATTTATATCATAATATAAATTACATGCATGCATAACACATATATATATATATATATAGAGAATGATTATGGACCAATTTAAAATTATTTTCTTTCAGCCATAAAAGGGAAAAATTTTCATGATGTGCGCCTCTTGTCTCCATAAGTCATGCATCATCACGATTCGGGTGCCTTCTTAAGTAGCTTCCAAAGTAAAATAAAATTCCTTAATTCTATCCTATGTAACTAATTACATCATATAAGAGAAACCTTGAGTTACATTTAAATGAAATGAGATGAGAAGAGAATTTTACATTTAGAAGTTAAGAGAAAGGCAAGACACGTAGGTGCTATTAAATAAAATACCCAATAACAAAAATACATTCATAAATGTATTTGATCCATAATTATCCTTTTGAGCATTCAAGTATATATGATACATATAAGAAAAAAAGCAAGCAACATTAGCTATTTAATTCAAATTATGATTAAGCGTGTCTCAAGTTATTTGATTAACAGTTAATTCAAGTAAATTGACTAATTTGATTCCATCATAAAAACATCACAATCAATATATTTTGGAAATTAATTTTAATTAATTCCAAAATCAATCAATTAGTCAAATCTATTATACTTTTTAAAACTTTGGAATCAAGTAAAAAAAAGGAAAGTTTCCAAAATCATTTTCAATCAATTAGTATTGATAAAGGAAAGAATCATGAATTCACTAACCAGCGTTGGTGTTTGAATGCAAAAAAGAGATGAAAAGTTAGATCACATAAAGAGAGTTCGAATGCATAACACATGTGCTAGGGTTGTAATGGTATGTTGAAATGTTAGCTTTCTCTCTTTAAGTAGAAGAGATTGAAGCACAAATAAGAGTGGAGAGCAAGTATAAGTGGCATATAAACTAAGGTTTCCTTTTGCTTATGTTGTTCACTTATCAAGTGGATTGAGCATCCCTCTTGGTCCAAGGAGTCCATACTCTTTGGTTGGGTTATAATGAGTCCAAACTTATTAACTTTATATGCCTTCTTTTGTGTTTAATAAGACCAAACACTTTTGTATGAGTTCAAACTCATAAATTCTTTTATGTAATTATTTTCAAATTATTTTAATTCATTAATTAAGATAAATTTCTAAGTGAAAAAAAATTCTTCCATGTATGATCTCCTCTAGCGTTAATATAAATATTCTAACAACATTCGAATATCAATGTTAGAAATTTACTAATATTTAATAATTGTAATCTCTATTGGAATTATTATATTATTGATTAACACATTCAATCATATTAGAATATTTAATTAATTAATTTAAATTTCTAAGATTTTCACTAATTCAATTATTGAATTCAAAATATTTTACATTTTAACTTTTTATTTGACTTTGAATCAAAGAGATTCTATTGTGTATGATCCATTAGGTTTCCATTCATGTTCGTAATGAATTTATTTATAAGCTTTTATAAGTTCAATTGAATTAAAACTTTTTTTTTTAATTCAAACACAATTTCTCTGAATTGTACAAATAAATTCATTGATAATGATTAGCTTCTGAAAAAGTATTACGACCACCTAAATGCTAGGAATAGATTTTTGGAAATCAATATCTTTTATGATAAGGTATTTGTGTATAATTTAATCCTTTTATCTTTTGATATTCAAATTGGACTTAAGGTATGGTTCAAGTGTCAACCCTAATTTGAATATCCAATTATAGGTGCATGTTTGACTATGTGTTATCTCACAATTGATTATACATAAAACTCTTTTTATGTATGAATCAATACATAGATTTATGATTTTGATCATGACACAAATGTTAAAAAATCTTTTAAATATATTTTCTTATTATTAAGGAGGATGAATTCTTTCTTGATCAATCACCACTTTCATGTACTTTATGGTGGGCCAAAATCATTCATATATGCTCTATAACAGTGTAGACTTGGAATAAAATTAAAGTACACAATTTCATATATAAGATATTGTGTTGATCTCAAATCTAAGGATTACTTACACCACTTTTCACATAAGAAGTCAATTGGCACACGGTAACATTACATATGGTTTCTCATGATAGATCAATCTAGTCATATGTTCCATAATATACACTCATATGTCTCGTTCAGATATTAGCATCTCTGCAGTGTATGATATCATTGCATTCTTTTAGAAGAATATGAGATGACATATGTTAGTTTACTTATAAATTATTGATATTATATTTTCTCAATAAATTAATAATAAGGAATATTTTGAAATATAACTATATATATTTATATATAAATTATCTCATAATTATAATTCTAATTGTAATATATTTATACACAATTATATTTCAAGGACTTTGTCCAATATATCATACATATATCAAAACATATATATAAATATTAAATCTAAATTAATAAAGAGGTCAAAATATCATGTTTATTAAATATACTAAGATATATAGTATTCATGTCCTTACAAGTGATTGTCTTTAAGGCATCTATATTAACATTTTCATGGTTTTCTAGGTTGAGTTTATGCATGTTTGGGTTTTTCTATGACTTTCTAGTTTGGCTCATATCCTTCGATCTTCTTGTTGACATTTTATTAGTGATTTGCTTGTTGTAGTTTATCAACTAATCAAAATTTTGACTTCCTCGCTTCCATCTTTTCAAGGTACACTTTAACACTTGTTTTTCATTTTTTTTAATTTAAACTTAATATCTGGGGACCTAGCAACCAATCAGCCTACACAAACATCAAACTCATCTGAGGATGATTGACCTATACTTTAGCGTTGCCAAATGAAAAGAGCAAGTCGATCTTTTTAGACAACCTTACCATGAGAATGAAGAAAAAGAAGAAAATCATTTGCCTTTTATTGATAATAAGATTAGTTTGAGCAAACCCTAGGATACGATATTAGTATCCATTATGCCCAAAACAAATGAATGGGGTGAGATCAAGCAAATCCAAGTAACAATTGATACAAATAAAACTTTTTCTTCTTAACCAGTCTTCATTATTAAGAAACATTTGAACCATTAAGGAGTGTTATTTTTAAATAAGCCCTTTTGGATCAATTCCCAAGACAATAATGGAAATGACATGGCCCACCAAATTGATGGGTTTTTGAAAGAAATCAAATGTATTAGCCTAAAAGTATGGTCGATGCCTCTATTGATTTCATAGTTCACCACTGATTGACTTGAAAAACTTAAAGAGTAGTATTCATCAAATTCATTTGAATGATCAACTAGAATGTTCAAACTCATGAAAGAAGATGAATGGTGTTATAGTTTTGACACCAGCAAATACTTCATGTTTTATAGTGCCTTTATTGAAAGAATTGAAGCTAAACCACCTTTTATAGCACTTTACCAAGTTGTTCTTTAGTTGCTTAAATTTGCTCCTTCAAAGATGACTTATAATAGTTGGGTTTGGATATGACTTATAACTGTTGGATTTTCTTCATCTATTTTGAGTATGCTTGTTCAGAACTAGGACTTGTACCTTTTGCAAAATGTTTCTTTTATTTCTTTAAGTATTTGACTAAGAAGATTCTTACTTCAAGGTCAGTTTACGAGACGATGACAACTGACCATGTATGTTAAGTTATAAGGGATAGTTACTATTTCCCATCATATGGTTTTGATAGGTTGCTTCATTCTTTATCAAAGAAAGTGAAAGTTACTCAGAGGAAGATCAATTAGTGATAGATATAGCCTTGGGGTTGGGTCCTTAGAACATCCAAAATGTATTAAGTATGCTCTTTGTAACTTTGATTAATTTTTACATTTTACTTCTCCTTTATGCATAATTATTCCTTAAAAGAAAAAGTATATCTTAATTCGAAGAGATTTGGAAGCTCAGTAAAAAGTTCATTCCAGCTTCCAAACAAAACAAACAACTTCCAACCAAAAGTAGATCCCTCAAGGTGGTGAACAATCCTAAGAGACTGATCTAGAACATCCAGTGAAAACTTTCAAAATGCTAGTAAGAAAAGAAACTGATCATCCAATCACTTTTCCTTATAAAATAAAAACAAAAGCTCTCAACTAAATGGCCCCAAAGGAGAAAATAGTGCTACCTTTTAGTCAAACAATTTTGCCAATACAAGGTTGCCCTTCTCTAATTTGATGAGCCATTTTGTGCTTACTCATCACTCGGGCAAGGAAGTTCACTTGACCAGTCCAAAAAAGAGAGCGAATGGCTTATGAGTTAACTTTCTAGATGAGCTCTTTTATCATGATATTAATTATATTAGATTTAGTGAGGGACAACTTCTTTTTCCAATGGATGTTACTGGATTGGATAGAGAAATTCAAAACCATAGTTAATTGATCTTTCCTGTCATATGGTGACTCAATCTCTTCATCAAAGTGCTTGCCTTTTGATAGCTCATAACGAGATTTGCAAGTATGGGAAGTTCTATATGGGAACTAAAGTAAATGATTGATCAACATTTGATAGATTTAGCAAAGAATTAGATGATCTAAAGTCTACCATAGCATCTATGTAACAATTAATGGAAAAGAAGGATAAGGTTTTTCAAGATTCTAAAGATAAGATTAGATCTCTTGAAACAACTATTTCAAACACCTTCAAAGAAGCTGAAAATAATAAATCTAATTTTGAAAAGATTAAGGTTGATTCTGACTTTGTGGGGTATGACTAAAATGAATGGAAAAAGAAAGCCGATCTTTCTATGGTTGAGAAAATTGTTGTAGAAAAGCTGGCAACTTGCCAAGAAAAATTAGCCATTGATTTTTTTTAAGGTCAGCTTCAATCTCGCGATTAACCAAATTAAATACTTATATAAGGATCTAGATCTTAATCATATGGATTCTTTATAAAGATATTAAGGACTTAGCCTTAGTGGATACCAGTCTTGATGGTGAGTAAATAAAAGAAAAAGTAGATCATGAGAATCAAGATGGGTCGATAAGAGAATAGTTTATAAATTTGTAACTTTTGTTTTTTGTCATGCTTAGATTTTTTTTAATACTTTGGATATTTTGGGACTTTACATTAGATATTTTCAATTATTTGTTAATCCATTTTATCATCTCATGTTTAATTGCCAATGTATTGCAGCTAGGTCTAAAGCCCAGGGTTTTTGTTGTTTTTTTTTATGTCAATTTATTTGAAGTTGTTCATGATAACTTAATTTTCTTTTAGCTTTAATTGTATATTTTTGTATAAAATTTTGATATTGACCACAATTATGTTTCATGATTGTATTTTATATAAGCTAGTGGCTTGAAACTATCTTTTGGACCTCTTTTTTTTTTTTTTTTTATCATTATGATCATGAGTGATGGGTTGATACTTTTGATCAACTTTTAAGTGGCTTTTAAGACTTATTTACATGATCATTATTGAAGGCTGTTGTAATTTGAGCTCGTGGCTTTTAATGCATGTTAGGCAGTGCCACTTTGTAGCAGCCTTTTAGACCATGAGTACTAAACTGATTATGAGGACCAGCAAATGTATTTCAAAGCTAGTGGCTTCATATACTTGATTATTATGGTCAATTAAATTTTTTAGCCAGTGGCTCTTATTTTTTTTTTGGTATTGCCAATTTTGTAATGTTGTCCTTGTGATTGACTTATTTTGTTCTTGGTGAAATTTTATCAAGAGATTCAATCCATGTAAAAGTCCTTATTGAGACAAAATAAATAAACTTTATTCATCTACATAGGGGTAAGAAAAAATAGTAATACAAGATTGACGGATATGGAGAAAAACCTCATTTGGATTTTCCTAATCTATGATCAGTCAATCGTAACCCTATGCTCTGTTATCTAACAACTAGAGCATAATACTCTTTTAAATGTGTGGCATTCTTACACCTAAGCTTCTTTCCATTCATTGTTTCCAAGAGATATATGCCATTTTCCAAATTGCTATCTACATGATATGGGCCTTCTTAGTTTGCTGCTAATTTTCCATTATCAGTTTCTTTTTGTGGACCATTTACTTTTCGCAATACCAGAGTGCCCTCATTGAATCTTCATAATGTCATTCACATGCTATGATACTTTGCTAATTTCTGCTTGTAAACAATCAATCGAATATGAGTCATTTCTTGATCTTTCTCAGGCAAGTCAAGATTTTATATAAATGACTTGTAATTTATTTATTTTTATTAAATCTTTCTTTTTAGTCAGTTGTCCCTAATTTCCACAAGAAGAAGAGTTTTTTTTTCCAAAAACTAGGTGAAAAGATGATTCCTGTGTGGCTATTTGGACAGTCATTCAATAAAATCAAAGGACACTAAGAAACTCCTCAACCCACAAGTACTTTGATTAGTTTAGGTGCTTTTCCAATCCATGTAAGAGGATTTAGTTTACTAATTTCACTTCTCCCTTTATTTGGGGGATGTTCAACAAAAGTGAATTTCTATACTATTTCAAGATCTTAAAAGAATTTTTTAAAGATATTACTCATGAACTATGCACCATTATTAGTTACAAATGCATGAGGAATGCCATATCTGCATACAGTAGACTTCCAAATGAATTTTTGTGTATTATGAGCAATAATAGTAGCTAGGGGTTTGACTTTAACCCATTTAGCAAAATAATCATCAGAAATTTGAAATGTCCAAGAGCTATTAGGAAAGATCCAAAGAAATTTATCCCCTATTGTGCAGAAGGTTATGGATAAGTTATGATTTTTTGTTCAGTTAATGGTTTTTGCAAGATGTTGGCATGTTTTTGACATTTGTCACATTTTTTCACCATTTCCAAAGCATCTTTTTTCATGGAAGGCTAATAATATCCCTATCATAAAAACATCTAAGCAAGAGCTATATCAGCCATATGACTATCGTAAATCCCTTCATACAATTCTCTTAACACATAATTAGTTTTGTGTAGGTGCAAACATCGTAACATTGGTAATGAAAAGTCTTACTTATATCGTTGATCATTTTCCTAATAAAAATGGGCCAGCCATTTCTTTATCCTTGCAATTATTGCTTAGAAACTCAAGAGCGATTGGTCTTTTAAGTATACTTTTATGAGGTCCATTTAAGATAATGATTAATCAACTTGCATAATTTCCTTTTCATCTATATTTGATCATTCGATTATTTCTTGTAGCACAGATTAAATATTAACAGATGCTTTTATACCTACCAATTCAGATAAGGCATCTGCTTGGTCATCTTCACTCAAGAGAATCTATTCTAATTTAAACCTTTTAAAACTAGATATTAGGATCTTTACTTTTCTAGTATACTTTATGAGGCATAGAACTTTAGTCTTATACATCCCATTGATTTGATCAACCATAAGCTATGAATTGCTTTTCATAGTTATAGTTTTGGCTACAAACTTTTTGGCCAATTTCAACCTGGTGATCAATGCTTCATATTTGACTTAATTATTTGTCATTAAGAAACCAAACTTGAGTATATACTCAATTATTATCCCATTTGGTCGGATGACCCTTGCACCACTTTCCATCTTATTAGAGGAATCATCCATGTAGAATATCCGTTCGTGTAGTCAATCCTTTAGGATATTTTCCTCTTGATTAGTCTTGGTTAACTTAGTAACAAAATATGCTAGGACTCAAGCTTTTATTGCTTACCTTTGTTTATAAATGAATCCATATTCTAATAGTTTGATTGACCAAGCTACTAACTTCCTTGCCAAATCAAGTTTTCATAAAACTTGCCAAATAGGCTGGTTTGTTCAAATGATCACTTGATGTGATTGGATGGCTTCAATTTTTTAGATGATGTTATTAAAGTGAATGCCAATTTTTCAATCTTTTGATCTAAGCTCGGGTTAGGGTAGAGCTTTGCTAGTATAGTAGATTGACTCTTGTTCACTATTTTCCTTTCTAATTCAAATCGGTCTTACTGCCTCATTAGTAGAAGCCAAATAGAGGTATAATATCTTCCCTATTTTTTGTCTTGACAAAATAAGTAGGGATGACAAGTATTTCTTCAATTGAGAAAATGCTTTTTCACAAGTATCATCCCATTTAAATTCCTTCGGGCTTTTTAGGATTTTGTAGAAAGGGAAGCACTTATTTGTTAATTTAGGGCAACCACATTTGATCTTAAGAACAAAATTCTAAATATAGAAATTTTGAGAATGATAAAGAATGAGAAATTATCTTGACATGAAGCACTAAAGGGTCGCAATTTGACCATTCAAATGTTGCACTTCTTTTAGGTTGGTCAAACTTCTCATGTCTAGGATTGCTCAACATTTGGTAGGCTAATTTCGATCCCTTTTTTTGTTAACATAAATCCAAGAAATTTTTTTGCCATGACCTCGAATGCATATTTGCTGGGATTGATCCTCATGTGGTTTGTATTCATCATTACAAACAGCTAGAAGACTGAATAGATCAATCAATTTAATCAACATATAAGCCATATAGACTTCTAAGTTTTGTTGATTTGTTCTTAAAAGAATATGTTATTCATTTGCTGATAGATTACCTAAGCATTTTTCTAGGTAGAAACTCATGACTTTATAACAAACACCTCCTCATCAATGATGAACTTAGTCTTTTCATGGTCCTCCGCCTATATTAGGATTTGATTGTAACCTAAAAATGCATCAAAGAAGCTTAAAATCATAAAATCAAATGCTCCATCAACTAGGTTATAATTATTTGGGAGAGGGTACGAATCCTTAGGATAGACTTTGGTTAAATTTGTAAAATTGGCACACATCCTCTATGAAATTTGCCATTACTACATTAAATAACCAAGTGGTATAAGGAACTTCATGTATGAAATTTGCCATTACTATATTAGATAGCCAGGTGGTATAAGGAACTTCATGTATGAAATTTGCCTTTAACAATTTATTAACTTCAATCTTAATAGCAATTGATCCTTCTAGACCGTAGTGCCTCTTTTTTTTGTCGTATTAGCTTGATCAAGATATTAATGGCAAGCTTGTGACATGCAACCCTTGGGTCAATCCTAGGTATATTTGCCGTAGTCTATGCAAATACCTCAACATATTTCCTCAGAAGATCGATCAAACTTGATTAGAATTTTGTTAGCAAGCCTTTCCCATTTTCACTGTTTGATCATCACTCTCCCCAAACAATCTTATTTCTCTAGTTTTAGATTTGGATTTTGGGTTTTGCTTCTTCCTATATTTTGCATTAATCAACTTGTAATCATCAATCTTTTTTTGAGTTAGATCAACCAATTTCATTTCACCCTCTAGTTTCTATTTCCTTTCAAACATTCTCCTATCTCCAAACTGATCATATTATATCTCCTAGCCACCACCTTGTTGGTTCTTACCTGCCTTCCACTAGTTGAGTTGGAAATTTCATGATCACATGAGAAGTTGACACTATAGCCTTGGTTCAAATTAAAGAAGTTCGATCGAAGATAGCATTATAAGCTGTGTTTGGAGTGTTGATGATAGAAAATTCCATGTCCAGATGCATGACTTAAAGCCATGTCCCAAGTGTGACCTTTTGGTTAAGCGATCCTTGAAAATCCAATCAGATTACCTTGATACGACTTCAAATTAAACTTAAAAATGTAAAGAATAGCAACTGTGTGACCATACAAAATGTTTGTTGAACTCCACTAATCCACCAGAATCCTTTTTATTGAATAGTTGTGGATTGTAGTAGTGATTATCATTGGATCATTATGGTCCTTATCAAAACCCAAAATATAATCTTCTTCTAAAAAAGAGATGGTAGGTAGAATATGTGTTTGTGCTGTTAACTTTTTACCTTTTATGGTCATTACTAACTGTACATATCTTTTTCTAGCATTGTTAGAAGTTCTTCCTTCGATTATGATAGCTGCGACCCCTAAAATCTCAAGGTCTTTTATGACTTCTTTTCCTTCATTGGTTGGTCTTGAGTTTGGGGATCACAAATAAGAACTAGAGTGTTCCCATACAATTTAGTTATTCCATGCCTTGTATGGTCGTTGGTTTACCAGTTGGCTATATTTCTTATACTATTGCAAGAGCCCCTTTCTAGTTAGATCTTCGATTTTATTTTTTAATGTCATGCATTCATTGGTATTGTGTGACCAATTTTTGTGATACTTGCAAGACTTCTTATTTCCAGGTGGAGGAGGTTTGCAGTTCTTCTCAGGCAACAGATTTAACAGCTTTATAGTTTTCACTTCATTCATTATTTTTTTCATCGACGCATTTAACGACATATGTTCATTAAATCTTGGCCTTGGACCACCTAGTCGGTCACCCCTTTTTCTCACTTCTCTTGACTGATCTTCTCTTTGCCCTTTAGCTTGCTTTTTTTCACATTCAATTTTTTATGCATCGATAAATTTGGTAGATCGTCCAAGCAATTTGGCCAATGATTCTGCTGGTCTTTTAGCTAAGAATTTGGAAAATTCTCCTGATCATAGACAGACCTAGATGGAATGTATAGTCACTTTTTGTTGTAAATCCTTGATCTCCCAAGCTACTTAGTTGAACCTACCAAGATACTTTCTGAGAGGTTCATTTTTCCCTTGTTTAATATTCATAAATGATACCTAATTTTCTTGTGCACTCTAAAAGGGGCGAAGTGGGCCAAGAATTGATTAACTAATTCTTTAAATTTTTTTATCAAGTTGGATTTTAAACCCATAAACCAATGAAGGCCATCTTTCTTTAAATTTGTGGAAAAGGTTTTGAGGATCGACAATTCCATTTTAAGACTCCAAATTTGTTAGAGCTTTAAAATTTTGTGGAATTGGTACCTTCATTACTTCTATGACAAAAGGATTATTTTCATTTTCGTCATTTTCTCTCTTTTGACTGACCGATCTTCTATTTGAACAATCCTATTGGGACGATAATCTGTATCCATAAATCTGCCATGCTTTCATTCTCATACTCAATTATTTGATCATAGAAAGGTCATTGATTGCGAGCTTGACATTCATAATACTTATTATTTTGATAGTGTAATTCACATTGCTGATTCACATTTCATTAGAGTTCACTCCTCAGTGAATTCTTATATGATATTATGTGATATTATTATAATTAATAATACAATTTAGTGTATTTTCATTGGTTTTATTAACAAGAATTTGGATCTTTTTTTTTCAGTTTTTCATTCTTGTCAATTTCCTTCATTTTTTAAGAATTAAAGACCCAATTTTCCATTCTAGGACCTACAACTTTTTAATTAGAACCCATCATTTCATTATCAAAAAGATTTTTGTATTCATCTCTCTCAAATTCACAACCTTACCTTCTTTAAAAAAGGAAAGGATCCATGCTTTTTTTCATAAAGGAAATGAAAGTCAACGTAATAAAATTTAGTGGGTTCAACACAAGACTGCAACTTGCCCAGTAGCGTAGATGGTAGCTACAAAAATTATCAAGGGAGAGATTTTTTGTTTGAGGTGACAAAGATTATAAGAACATTATAATTTGTGATTAACAGAATCACATTTTTTAAGAAACAATATTTTCGAATATAAATAAGAAATGTTGTACAAGTGTTGATATTCAAGAACATTATGAATGAGAGATTGTGTCCACACACTTCAACTGTCCATTGAACTTGTAAAAGACTCGAGGCAATAAGTTAGCAATGACCGAGGTTCCTCCATAGCGAATTCTTTTCTGAGAAGTGCGATGGTTGGACCAGAGACCAACCTCATGAAGATTTCCTTCTCTCCAGCATATATCTACTGTGGTTCCACCACGAGCCTTTAAGCCTTTCACAGAACCATTTGGCCATTTCTCCTTTGGTATGGCTGGAAGTAAGAAAATATCCTCTAATGTGCTCTGGACAAGCATTTCTGCTATTGCAGCTGTAAAACTGACCATGAAAATATCAAGAAACAAGGCTCAGTCTATCACCACCAATGTGATTATATGCAGTCAAAGCTTGAATAAGCCTTTCTTTTGGGGTTTGGGGAAATCAAATCCAAGTTTGAGAGGGAATCTCAATCAAATATTGTCAACAAAAACATTTAAATATAGTAGCCATTTACAAAATAGCATAGCCAAATATGCAACCAAAGGAGAATGTTTTACATAATGAAACTAGATTTCAAGCACTTGGACATTTTTATTATTGAATTAATGCTTGCATGACAAGAGCAAATGCACATTAGTGCTATAATGACTTCTAGATTTGCAAGAAAAAGACTTGTTAAGCCTATGATGATGCCAGAGACTTGAGGAAATAAAAGTGGGAAGCAAATCACCCGGTTAGTGAAGCAATTTCTGCAATATATGAGCTCCTAAAAGTATAAGTTACCCGAAGTTGGCATCAATCTGAAATGGAGGGTGTGCAGCAAACAGGTTACCATACAATCCTCCTTCAAAATGTTTCTCATGATCTGGATCCACCAAGTTGATCAAACGCTTGATCATCCTATATGCATGATCACTGTTATGTAAACGTGCCCAGCAAGCAGTTTTCCACGTGGTTGACCATCCGGGACCTTCCTCTCCTGTTTACGAAGAAGTAATTGTGAAATATACATCTAAAAAGCCCATCTGACTCAAAAGTAAGCAATACCAAACTAGTTCTTCCAAAGAAATTGAAGAGGAACACCAAAAGCACTTTTTGCTTGTGTGCTGATGCTCCAATCAAGAACTAAAAATTGCTCCCAATTGTAGTTATATGAAATGAGACAATATTATGCTGATCAAGTGTTTGATCTAGTTTAAACAGTTGTGTATTTCTTTGTATAATTAAATTACTCTGTGTCAAGACTGTCATTATAAAGGATAAAAAAGGTAAAAAAATTACTAAACAATACAATGTATAAGAAATCAAATGAAGAAATGTAATCCAGCTTAACTTTTCAGCAAGACTGAGAGAACTAATCTAATTAATTAGCTCTTACAAACCTCGTTTATACAGGCTTTTCTCAGCAGCTTGGCATAGGGCTGAAGTTTTCTCCAAATTAATGGTATGCCCAGGGAATAGACCAAATAAATGAGAAAGGTGCCGATGATGCACTTCTCCATCCTTAAAATCTTTCACCTGTCTTGAACATGGAGCCATTATCTATATGGGTAATTTAACCATCAAAATAAAACGACATGAATCTTCCACATTTAAGTTAAGAAGCTACCCATTCCATTATGGATCCATCCCTAGCAATACTAGTTGGATATAGCCTTGGTAGAGCTTTACGTACTTCTTCAACAATGTTCTCTTTGTTTCTCCCCAAAATCTGTTTCAGGAAACTAAAACTTAAGAGTAGATACAAACAGAAGGTCAAGATTGTTTTTGTGTGCTTGAATTAACAGTATATCAGCTTTACCTCAGCAGCAGAAATAAATACAGAGAAGACTTCTTTTATGATTGCCATGTCCATTGTTGATGAATGACTCACACTAGCAGGCTTCCCATCAGGAGCAATAAAGACATGTTCTGGGGATGTTGAGGGATTAGTTTCCAGATATCCTCCACTGCCCTCAATCAGCCAGCTCAACAGAAATGAGATACATCCTTCCAACAAGGGATATGCTTTGTGTTTAAGGAAATCCTTTTAGATAGAAAACATTAGGTGACAGTCTCTTTGGTTGGTAGATTAATGCATACATACATATATATACATGATAATATTAATGCATAACACACAATCATCCATCATTTTTAAGAGTGAAAAGACAAAGCACCAGCTCTCCATCAACCATCCTCATCTTTGACTTTTACAAGCAGGCTTGGTCATTTACTAAAATAAATGATGTTGCAACATTGAAGTGGACTAAAAGGATTCACTTCTACAGGCTGCTTAATCACTTAAAGTTCTTTACCTTTAGTTTTATTTTACTTCTTTGGTTTACCGCTTGATTCAAAAATCTTGGAAAAGTCATAAGATTTACCTCATCCATTGTGTAACTATAGTGCTCCCATAGATGTGTACAAAGCCATGCCCCACCCATTGGCCACAAGGCCCACACAACATCACCTTGATCTGCTGATGTTTTTGCCCATATATCTGATTTATGATGCACAACCCAGCCATTTGCTTCGTAGTTCACCTACATCATTCGGCAATTGAATGAAAGAACTTTTGCATAGAGAAAATAGACATGACAAAGGTACTGGGTGAACAAAAATAAGATAGCACAGACAAAAAGAATGGAGATCATGCTGGTTGAAGGCTTTCTAGCATCGCCAGTAGTGTGTGCTCTGCAGTGTCTTCAAACCCTAACCAGTGGCCTCTCGTATGAGGTGCCTTACTATATTTTGATGAAATTCACATCAAAAAGGTGATTTGGCTTCATCATTTGACCCTGTGTTTCTTTAAAGCTTTCTACTTATAATCAGAGTGCTGCAGATGATCACTATTTAGTGAAGTTTAGGATTAAGGAAACTGGACAGCTGTATCACACCATTGAAATCTAACCAAGTGCATGTGGTCACTTATGTAGGAAAGGCTCCAATGTAAAGTAAATGAGATGAAAAACTCTTACACGTGCAGTTTTAGTTCCATTGATGGACAGAAAGGAAATATAATCAAACAAAGGCTGCTGACACTCGCTGAGATTGCAAGGAAGAGAAGGCCAATAATTCATTTCAAGATTGATGTTCAAGTGAGGAGCTCCACTGCAAAACAATAACTGGATCAATATCAATACCAGTTAAGATCTTAATGCATAAAAAGGCAATAGATATAATACCACATATTGACAAATTGAAAGGAAAGCCTGATAAATATGGCATCACAATTTGCCTCAATCAAAAGAACATCCATTAAAGGAAAGGAGAATGTAACATACTTCCAAGATGGCTCAAGATCTTTGTTCCATATTCCTTGCAGATTTGCCACCTGAGTTCCAGGTCGTGAGGAAGAAATAAGCAAATAACGACCATATTGAAATAGGAGCTCCACCAGGGATGGATCTTCATCGGCCTGAAATGATTTCACCCTCTCTGAAGTTGGAACTGCAACTTTCCTGTCTTTGAGATATAATCCAGATGCGGATGACACTAGTCTCTTCATCTCCAGAGAGCCATCTCCTAATATGCTCTGTGTGCTCCTCAAAAGCTGTATTGAGACTCGCTGAAAAAGTTCCTGATAGTCATTTAAGTGATGTGCATATAGATCAAGATAGGATAAATTGCTTATTGAGTTCAATTGACTTAAACACTCTGAAGTAGGCTTCTTTTTAGAATCTGAAGGGCCAGTAAGTGGCCCACTAAAGGAAGATGAAGCAACAACTAGTAAAACAGCCCAATCGGAAGCCTCAACCTTCAGATTATTGTCATCCAAGATATTGATCACACCATTGCCTTCACTAATCTTTAAATCAAGAATCGCTGAAAATTGAATTCCCTGTGGATTGTCTTTTGCATCGAGTTCTGGCTGCATTTTTTTACCGGGACAACTTCCTTCCATTATAATCTGATTCCTTCCATTTACATAAATATGATGAAGCAACCTGCTGCTGAGAGAAACTGTAAATGTTAATTTTCCCCTCTTGCTTACATAAATTTTTGCCACAATCACCTGATTTGGATAAGACGCGTAATATTCTCTTTTATACTCTACATCCCCCACAGAATGTTTGACTGTCACTGTTGCAGTATCCAAGTCTAGCTCTCTCTGATATGTCTCTTCACCATACGTAAGATGAGAATAATCAAATTCCAGTTTGATATCACCAAGAAGTTGGTAGGCCTTCAACATTAAAGAATCAAAACTTAAATTAAGATTACATGCAAACAACCCAAAATTGCAAAATGACGAACATCATAACCATAAAGATATGAAGCCAAGCAGGAAACTGGATGTGTCAACTTTCAGGCAGTACTTTGGCTTTTATATAAGTGGTATAAAATAAATCCTAGACATTGTATATTATGGTCACGAAGAGGCAGATTATGTTCTCATATTTAAATGCTCTTCTTCTCGAAACACTCCACTTATCTGACTTGAATTGACCCACTTCAAACCATTAAAGCATTCACGTAGAGTACTAACCACACCCATTCTCTCCTTTTTAACAGAATGTGCGAGAGAATTGTATATAACAACTGACAGGCGGAAGGAAAATAACCGTATTAAGTAACAGATAATGACAAAATATATATACCTCGGAAGGATTCCCTGTTAACTTAGCTGCTGCTGCAGTAGCTTCTGAATATTCTTCCCGATCAACAAGCTTTCTAACCACTGAAAGTGCTTCTGGAGCTTTAGAATTAGTATAGTCTCCTGGCGTCCCCGTCCAAAGCGTATCCTCTGTAAAAGATCAGAGTTTATGTCTGATTTTACCTATACCTTCATCATATACAAAGGAAATCCCACCTTTTCTATGTAGTATTTCAATAAGCGATTCGTTCTTCCATAGTCATTTCACCCAATGATTATTGTTCCATTTTATTTAAATTAAAGCACTTGAAAAATAAGATAAATCACCATGGTATATATTATTAACGAAAGATAAGAAGTAAGCTCAGTAAGCCTTATGTTATAATTACGAGATGAATCTGAATTTTCTTCTATTGTGTGACTTGTTCAATTTTCTGGAAAACCAAACAGCATTTCATTCTATTTTGGTTAGCATTTTCGAGAAAATTGCAAAAATGGGCAAATTACAAACCATTGAGCTGGATGATTTCGGATTGAATGCCACCCCAGATCATAGCCCCGAGGCGTCCATTTCCAATAGGAAGGGCATCGGTCCAGTGCTTCGCAGGCTCTGCGAACGTAATCTTCAGAGGCGTAGGGCTTGCAGCTTCCATGGAACAGTTTCTCCAATGTATGGCTCTGTAAGTAGATGTGAGCTATTGTGTCAGTGTCCAGCCAGCATCGCTATTAAAAACTGAGGAAAGAGAGAAGTAAGTTTTTGGCAATGTCATCAGTCTGAAGCAAGTGAATTTAAGTAAAGAAAGAGCAGTGGCCGTGGACCACACGGGGGGAGGCTGGACTTTCAAGATTGCTCAATGTAATATGATCCAAGGTGTAAATTAACAAACTTTTTCAAGTTTTACTTTGACCAGAAAAAAGGGTTCACTACAGACACACCTCTCTAGATTCGTTTTTTTAACCTAAGATTTAGGATTCAGTTAAAAGTGATATAAATCTCGAAATAGTTAACTATGGACTAAATCCAAATCCTCAGTGTTTACCATTAGCTAACTCCTTAAAATTAATCCAAGAATTCACAAACTAATGAATCTAATAGTCTAATCAAAATTAGCAATAGAGATAGGTAGAGATGAGTTTTAATAATGTACATAGTTTTTGAACAGATGAGTTCGAAAGGTTATACAAAGTGTAACTCAATTGCATTCTTAGCATCAGCATCATCAGGTTCGGGTGAGTCACAAACTGGGAGCGCAACATCTGATTCATTTGCTACTCTCTTTCTAAGAGCCATCGAGTTCAGCTTCAACACTGGAAAGCTTTGATTTAAGTTTTGACTTCTCCCAGTTCCTACTTCTTTTGCAATGTGAGGCACAGGTTCACTTCATCGGTATGTTTATCACCAATGGGATTAGGTTCTTCCGACCATCGGAAAAATTCACATTGCTAGCAGTCACAATAATTAAGAACAATTTGAAGTATGATTATGTCAGATAATAATTCATAGTAATGTATCTGATATAAAGTATACTTAACATTTTTTCTATTTTCTGGGGCAATTATAAAACAATCTGAATGGATTACGATCCGTTTGTGATACTCTCAATTTTGCTTTGAGCCCGCATGAACATTCTATCTCTGATTCTTCATAAAAATCTTCCAGGGAACTTGTTACAGATATATCCATCCTGTTGAAACTTGAAACCACAAATTTAAATAATCTGATTAGAATAAAGAAAAGATGTTATGTTTGGTAGTTGATACACACTTGACAAATGGCAATCATATGTCCTGGTTCCAATATCTGTCAGTTCATGTTACAAATTGTATATTGGTTGGAAGTTACATCGTCATGCAACATGTGAAAATACTAAGAGTAGGGCTAATGTGGAATCACTTGACCTAAATTTCCGGATTATTACAACTGATAATTTATAGAATATTACACTAAGTACTTTATAGTTGCTAATAAATTAATTATGGCAAGCTGAGCTCTTGGGTGACCTTGATACCATGCATAATTAAAAGGCAATTTACAGCTCACTTCAGCGAAAACTAAAACAATACGTAAGATGTCAGCACAAATCTTCATGGAATGCCCTATGAATTTACAAACTGACAGCAATATTTTACATTTGCAGAAATCGTCCTCTTATCATGTTCCACTGGGTCTTCTTACGACTACAACCTCTGAGTTTTGATATCATTATATTTTAAGAAGCATTAAAAGGTTTTCCATTTACGCTGAAATTTAATCAGTAAATTTCTTGCTTAAACGCATATGCATACTCAAATGCCCAGATTGAGACATTATGGGTAGAACTCAAATGCCAAGTAAACACCAAAGCCTCATATATACTAACAGGGTTCTGAAAATCGAAATCGATTCAACTTGTTGGTTTACTAGCTGCATAGTTTAAAAATTGTTCCTTTTTGAATCACACCAGAGAGAGAATAATTATCACACAGAGCTGAACTCATAAAGACAAAGTGTAAAACAATGAAGATTATTAGTTTTTTCTAATCATTGTGTATTGAAATTTAATCATACAGAAACTCACATACTAATACATTCATAAAGTAATGTAAAAGGGAGATGGGTTTGTGTAAGAATCTTCTCAAAAATGTGAATTAAAGAGTGAAAAGCTAAACTAACCTGGCTTTCTTTACTCCTGTTCTCTCTTAACTGTGATTAGACTCCTCTTCCTTTCCAACTTCTGCCATCCTTTTTGGTCACTTTTGGGATCACTCACCTTAAGAGATGTAAACATATTTTTAAAAATGTTTTAGTACACACTTTTAAAGGAGAATTCTTGGGTACTACAAGTTAAACCTTAAGTTTTGAAACCCTCCATTTGGTAAGTAGGACCAGTGAAGTGTAAATGAGTTAAGGAGTGACCTACAAGCACAGTAAAGTCAATTGTATATGTTCGGAGTGGTCTGTTGAGCACGCTCTAACAATTAAATCAATATTTTAATAGGATTTCAGTAATGTAGTGAAGATAATCTGAAGAAGAAATAAATCTCAGTATATATAGGTGTCGAGCGTGCCAATTAGCATGCTTTTGGACGAATGGGATGCGATCATGTGTTTTCAGCATATTGGCAATGTCAACACGATTCTCGTTAAGCAATTATTGTAATCACATTGTTCATGCATGTTTGAGTCACACTTTTTGTCATGTGTTAGTTAGGTGATTGATTTGCTGAACTCCTTAGCCAAGTCATATGAATAGGTCAATTGACTAGATGTAGTAGGTTGATTAGTCTAAGTTTGAGACCGTTTGTCATGGTCGCTTACTTAATTGGTCTCGATCAATTAACTTAGGTCGATCATCTAGAGACCACAGATTATTTTAGGCTATGTCATTTGCCTCTTCCCCCCTGGAGCAAGACATGGTTGGCCTACTTGGAAACCTTTGGTTCCCTTAGGATAGTTGTCACCTGCCCTCGATCAGTAATGATGGTTTGCCTTCCCAAGAGGTCTCGAGATCTGTAAAAGTCATAACAGTGGTGTGAATCACCATTAGGCCATTCAACCTGCTCAACCTCGGCTGTTAGATCTCCTCCATTTTTCTTTAAAAATCAGCCCATGCCTCTTTAACACAATCTTTGCCCTTTTGCTTCTCAACCCAAACTCGCTGCACTCAAATCAAACTTGCTACTGCTTTCCATCACTCTCTGGTGACCTTCCTTAACTACCAGTTGTTCCACCATGATTTTTGCAGGTACTTCCTTTTACTTCTACTTTTGTCTCTTTTAGCCTTTTGTTTTTCTCTTTTTTTCAAAATGCGTTGGCTATGGTGGTTCTCTTATTCTTTTTCTTTTTTTTTCTTGGTGGTTGCATCCATGCTTTTGTGTCACAAGCCGATAGCTTTCTAGCCAAAACTGTGCTGCGCATGATGCCAAATTTTAGGTAGTATGCCAGTCTTTCAATAAATTCAAATCACACTTGGATAGAAAATTATGGCATTAAAGATTTTGTTGCCCATACATTCAAAATCCCATGCATAACATCTCCTCAAGCTAACATGAGCATGTAGTCAAAGCATTAGTGCATATTGAGTATCAAAAAATGTGCCACATAAGAAGTCTCAAGTGTATACCGAGAAGGGACTTTTTAAAAATAAGGAGGGGATAACTCCATTTTATAAATATATGCCTCATTACATATTTTTGAGTGTGTAAGGGGAGTATCTTTAAGTTCTACACTCTAATCCCTAGCCTGAGTCACAGTGCCCCTTGGTCACCAGATGCGCCCTCCTTAAAAATCATTATAAGGAAAAGCCTTAATGCCAGAAGTTGGTATAAGAACTTTTCTCCTAACCCCTAAGGCTTTTAATGTCCTATCTCAAATAGACGCAAAGATAAAAATGCAAGGATCACAATCATATATTTTTTTTACTTATATTGGACAAACAATCAGTATTAAAGAGATACAAATACCCCTAAAAGACACAAATACCCCCAAAATAGGAAAAATCTAAGAAAGTAATCTACAAGTGCATTTGCTCCCAAATTCGCACCACAAGGTCTCCTCTTTATACTTGATTTTTACGCCAAGTTTCATCCAAAACCGAGTATGTTTGTTTGTTCAATTAGTTCACAAGGCTGACTTGTGACATTTTCTCTTACTTCAAATGTTAATGCACTCATTGATGCCTCAATTTAGCATAGCTTCCAGTAAGGTTTATCATTTTGAGTGCTACTTTCTCAAATCTTCATGTGGGTCTTTAGTTTACTCCACTTAAACTACTTCCTTGACTACTTTGCTTGTCCTTTTAAGCTAACATCATTCGAGAGGCTATAATGAATGACACTCTCAACCTAACATAGCTTGTAGGATCGTCATTAGTCTGCTGCTTCTCAACTCCTCCGTAGACTTCCTTTTGGCTTTGTCTCCTAGAACTTGCACCATTGCACATTTGCTTCTTCTACAACATTGGGTAGTTGCCTTTGCAACTTTAGTGTCTTTGACAATGCTACCTTTGTAGACTTCATATTCTACTTCTGTAGACTCAACTTCACTATCTCAACACAAACTCACATGTCATTGTCTCCATAGCTCTTCCAGCTCTGTTGCCTCTACAACTTCACCTGTCCTACTGCCTTTGTAGTATTTGGGTTGTTACCTCTATAACTTATGCTTACCTCACTACCTCTACAGTCTACAACACACTGTCCCCATGTAACTCTTGATTCAATTCACTACCTCTATAATTCTTAGTTTGACTTGCTACTTTTATAGCTTAAGTGTATGCTACCTTCATAGCTTGTGCCCTTACTTGGCATTTTGGATGTCTACCAACATATGGCCTACATCCAATGTCCCATACCACCGATATGAGAGATGTAAGTCTCATATCTTGTTCACGTGCAAGTCTCATGCCTTGCTTACAAAACATGGCCTACTCGTAAGTCCCATACCTTGCTCACAAGTCTGCCTGCATTAAGTTTGATCAATCCACTATACTTCCACTACGTAACTTTCACACTTGATTGGATCCTTCTGACCCTCTCTGAATTGACACCTTCATGGTATCATTCAACCATTATAGTTTATTTGGAGTCGATGCTATCTAGCACCATGGTCCTCATGACAATCCTAGGTTTGTACACTCAAGTGCTAACTCCTCGAAGATGATACTGGTTCATCTCCCGTGACCCTCATAGCCATTCATTAGTATCATTGCCCTTATAGCAAGTTCTTCAATGATCAATTCCTTGTCTCTTGACATTTCTCAAAGGACATCTTCCTCTAAAAATTCCTCTTTCAAGCACATCCTCATGATGGCTCCCCTACATCAATGGTTTTGATGGGGGTTAAGCATTAAGTATCCTCCACATGAGCTTGAGTTTCACTTTATCTGTGCACGAGCAATTATGAATTTCATGGTCATTATCTTAAAAGTCTATCTTATAACTATGTAGTGATAATTTGCTATACCTCAAGGTCATTGTTACTACTCTATTAAGCAACTCTATAGCTTTAGCTCACTGTTCGGGTATCATTGCTGCTTGTCATGCTACTATGATTTACTAGCTCCTTAGCATCTCGTCTCGAATCTTATGGATTAGCACTTTAACTTGCTCCTTACATCTACAGATTGTGCACATTGGATCCCTTATAAACCATCTCATTCCCTCTGGGTTGACTCCTCTGAGTAAAATTTATGGCCTCTGACATGATTTTGGACTTTTCAAATAAGATTTGTCCGTTCCACACATCACAAAAGATGTGACATCCTACAAGATATGTCTTCCATCTATTGTGGTCATGCTTTCTCAAGCACAATTGTGGCTTTACTTATAGCTAATATGTCTCTCATGAATATTGTCAAACTTTCTTCACAAGACCAGGGCTTCTTTTAGGGTTTCCTTCCACTAGATAGGTCATCAATTCACTCACTCTCTCGAATAGTTTGCATTCCTTCAAATGCTTACTATGAATGAGCATATAATTAATGTCTCGTGCTGTACAATAAGTACACCAACTTTTGCACACGTTTGCACTTGATGCACTATTAACGTTCTCTTCAATGCAATATCTTGCACACTAGCCCTCAAATTGCTCCAACCACTTGCATCTCTCAATCAAGTCCTTAATAACACTTTTTCGTTATTTCTCACGAGTGTTTGCTTGACTTACAAGCTTCACATTCTTTCAACAAGCCAATTCTACCTTAATCACGGCCCATCTGATCTATTTTCTCTAGCATAATTGAGCTTTGATACCAACTGTCATGGGCCTATAGTTCTTTAGCTGAAACCATTCAGCATATGATACCAACTCTTTGCCAACATGCCAACCTTCCAATAAATTCGAGTCATACTTAGATAAAAAATTGGGGCATTAAAGACTTTGTCACCCATACAATTAAAATCTTATGCATAACATGTCCTTAAGCCATATGAGTGTGTAGTCGAAGCATTAATGTATATCAAGTCTTAAAGAACGTGCCACACAAGAAGTCTTTAGTGCATATCAAGAAGGGACTTTTTAAAAATAAGGAGAAGGACAACTCTATTTTATTAATATATGCCCCATTACATAGTTTTGAGTATGTAAGGGAGTATCTCTAAGCTTCACACTTTGATTCTTAACCCAAGTCATAATGCTTACCCGATTCTGGATGTACTCCCTCAAAGAGCATTCTAAGCAAAAGTCTTGAGGTAGGAGTTGATATAAGGACTTTTCTCTTGGCTTCTTAGGGTTTTAATATGTCATCTCATATAGATGTGAAGATAAAAATGCAAGGATCACAACTATGTATTTTTCTACTCATACTGGATAAATGATCAATGTTAAAAAGACACAAATACCCCAAAAATGAGAAAAATTAAAAAAAAAATTACAAGTGTATTTGTTTCCAAATTCACACCACAAGGCTTCCTCTTCAAGCTTGATTTTTAGGCTAAGTTTTGTCCAAAATCGAGCATGTTTACCCATCAAATGGGATCATAAGAATGACTTGTGACACTCTGCCTTCTCTTGGGCTGCACTAAAAAGGTTAGTGCCTATCACTTTCCTTGGTCTAGATTCTTTTTTTTTGTCTCTTTTCTTTTCTTTTATTAAGACCTCCTAACTCTTCTCAACCAATCTTATTCGGCTGTCCTTGCCTTTGCTTCTTTTGTTTTAACCATACTTTATTTTCTTTGAAGCCCTCGTCTTTGTGCTTTCTGACTTCATGTTTGACAAATCAAGTGACCCCATCAACTTGTCATTATACTCTGACTCCTTATCGCATCTCAGGGAGTACTTATTCAAATGCATTATTTAATGCTTTGCTCGTCCTCTCCATATGATCATGATTTACTGATCATGTGATGAACATAGGAATGAAATCTCATTGACGTTATGCCAAATAGCCTACGAGATATCCATTTGAATGTGAAATTGATAGCGACCTCTGATGAATGGTAAGACCCAGATATGGTCTGAGAGTTAGAGAAGGTTTACATTCATGTTCAGTTAATCAAGGGAATTGTTTATAAACCTACTAAGGAAGACGAGCGAGCGTGCAGTTATAACACCTCATCTTTTGTGATATTTTATGAGGATGTGGTCAATCATCTTTATGTTTGCCCTCCCTTTTGACATTTCAAACAAACTTCCTTTAGGTAATAAATATCTACCCCTCTCAATTGACTTGGAATGCATAGGTTTTCTTTCTTTGTTTCAAAATGCTAAGCATCCACCTTCGTCTTACCCTAATCGTGGGGTCTTTTCTATTTTTCTTCACCTATTCATAATAGAAAGCTAGGGCCTGGGTGCATTTCATTCAGTGCACCGATTAGATTATCATAGAGAATATGTTTACCAGCGTTTGGCTGAGGGATTTCATCCATTTTTTCTTCAGGATAGGGGTCACTCTAACCAGCAAAATGGATAAAACTTGCAAAGCAACCTTGGAGCCACCCTTTTAAAGACTTCGTAGATAATGATCAAGACTTCTTTGCTCAATTTTTGGCATTATAGGCATTTGATGCCCAATTTATCTTTCAGATGTGCTTTATTTTATAATTTGGCTTTGCCTCTTTACTATGTTTTTATTGACTTTTGCTAGTTCTTGCTCTATTCATATTATTAGCTAAACAAGGACATGATTAAGATACATCATGTAAAGATGGACCCGAAGTGCTTAGCTGAGATTCATGCTCAGCCCCTAACTAAGGAAAAACCAATTGTGCCTCCTACGGCCTAGCTTGGATGGCACTACTAGCAAACAAAGTTGCCGACATGCCTCATTCCTTCAATTAGCCAATGCCTACCTTCGGCCGCACCAAGATGCTATTTAAGAGAAAGTGAAAGGTTACCTTTGAAGAGTTATCTAAAGGTAAAGAGATCAATTTTTTCAACATCTCCATTTCTACAACTAAGAAAATCAATGTGGGTGCCTAGAAAGAACTGCTATCGATCAAGGCCCTTGAAGGGAGTCGCATGTCCTTTGATACCATAGATGGCTTATGGTATGAAGACATGGATTATGGTGATTTCTTACATAGCTAGTTGCTTCTTCCTACTAATCATGATTACACAAAAGAGTTCACACTAGATCATAGTTCTTTATGCCTTATGAAATCACCGATAACTCAGATCATTTGCTTAGCCTCTTCTATCTTGGCCACCGTACTGACCTTTATTAGGAATGAGAAGGAATTGGCGAACACCAATTCTAGTATGGTGGAATGTTTGAATCAAGATAAGAGTACTTCCCATCTCACTAATCATGTTACTAAACTTGTGAAGGAGTAGGATGCCTTGTCCTAGAAAAGTAAGGATTTAGCGAAACAGCTGTCTTCGAAGGTGTAGAAGCAGTGGGCTGAATAGGAGAAATGAAAAGAAAGCAAGGCATTTTTTGACATGAAACTCAAGGTTGTTGTCACTTAAGCGAAAGGTCTTAGCTACCCCATGTTTTGAGATAGGTTTGTGGAGTCAATTTGACATATCCAATAATTTCAATCCTACCACGTTGCTAAACCTTTTAAAGACCATGTTTGGTCGATTAACCTAGATATAGAACTTGACTAAATAAAAGCTTGGTGAAATAACCACTTAAATAACACATGATAAAAGGCGTGACTTAAGCCTATATAAACAATGTGACACCAGCAACCACCTAGCAGGAATCTTACTGATGTTACCAATATGCTGTAGACAAGTGGTAATGCCCTATTCGTCCAAGAGCATGCTAATTGGTGTGTTTGACACCTATATACACTAATAAGTATCCCTATTTCAGATCATCCTAATTATATTGCTAAAACTCTGTTGAAATATTGATTTGTTCATTGGAACGTACTAGCAGACCACTTCCATTGTGTGCGACTGACCTTGTTGTGTTTACAAGTCACTTTCCAACTTCACCTCGCTTAGCCAATTAGCCTTACTGCTTAGAGAATTTCATTTGGTGCCATTTGTGGATTTCTCAACCATCATTATGTTTTGTTGCTCTCATTCATAATCTTCCCATGCTTCATTGTCGGACAGGCTCTGTCACATGACAGAGGAGGCTCACCAGATTATAGTCGAGCTTGAGTGACACACTGGCAAAATAGGTTTGCCTGTTACATGAAGAATTAGATGCCATCGGGCATGCCTAAGCGCAATCGATTCTGTTGCCATCACCCCTATTTCTCCAAGCCTCATCTTCAGGGAGACCAACTCGGTCACCTCATCTTTTCCTTAACTACTCCAGACCTTTCACATCTTGGAGTCCTAACAACTTTAGCTACCTTTGGCACCTTCTTTATAGTTGCAGTCTTTTATTCCCATGGTTTCTTTACCAAATGCCACTATCACCTTGTTTGTCCTCAACCCCTTATGTCTACCTTCCCCAAACTTCTCAAGTCTAAACCCCAATTAGGCTACTTATGCCTACCATGGCTGATGTCCACCCTCATATTACCTATACCCACGAACTTTATGACATGCTGAACCCAACTATAAACCTCACCTAAACCTCTAGACAATTATCCTCCTACCAAAAGGAGAACCACCTGTTCTTAATGGCTATGATGGTTGCTCCACTACCTACCTACTTCAAACCACCAGCTCATATAAACCTGTATGATGACCTAGTTGACCTACAGGAACTCTTAGAGGTGTTTTGGGCATCAATGCTACTTTCAGGCGCTTCAGAAGCTATCATGTGTCGAGCCTTCTTTACTACCTTTAAAAAAGCTGGTTTGAGATGGTTTACCACCTTACCTTAGTAGTCAATCGACAATTTCTATCAATTTACTGAGGCATTTTCTAACTATTCGCTACCAATAGAGCCCTTAGGAAAACTTCAATTGCTTTGGTTAATTTTCAGTAAGGGCACCGCAAGACCTTTAAAGAGTACTTAGCTCGTTTCAACATCTTAGTGTTAGAAATCTGATACCTTAATAAAGGAGTGGCCGTTCATTAAATGAGTGTAGACTTTCACTCCAGGCATGTTTCCTTCTCACTGGCCAAGTACCCTGTTGTTTCTCTCTTAAAGCTTTTGACTAGATTTAAAAAATATATCAATGTTGAAGAAGTTAAACTCACTCAGTGATAGATAGAGCACACACAGTTTGATAGCACACCTCACAGAGAAAGACTTTTCGAAAGAGAGAGGGCCTCATTGGGGGTGATTTAACAAATATGATCTATTATTAAATGCACTAATAACCAATATAATGCAAGATGTTTAAGCAGTTGAGCTGATGAAGTTCCCTTCATAGAAGTAGAGAAAATTCCCTATCATAAATAAATCCAACTTTTGCAAGTTCCACTGAGACTTTAGGTATCTCATAGATAAATGTGTCACTTTGAAGGATGAAATTGAAATACGTATAAGGTAAGGTCATCTATCAAAATATAAGAAGTTTCACGCAAGTGAAGGGAAACAAGAAAATAGAGAAAGAGACTATTCCCTATAGCTTGACCGATTGGAGGGTAAGCAGGTGGAAGAAACCTCTCCCGTATTAGGAATGATAGAAATGATTGTTAAAGGACTCGCTGAGGGAGAAGGTTTTGGAAATGCAAGGAAAAGACATCTCAGAACAATAATGGTATTAAAGGGAAGAGAAGGAAGGACCAATATGAACCAATTTGTTTCAAAAAAGAGCAGGATTTTGTGGACAATGACAAGGACCATGACAACCCAATGGTTATTTTGACTTTGCTACACAACTTCATTATCAAGAGGATACTCATTGAACAAGGAAGTTTCGTTGACATTTTATATTTACATACTACTGATGCCTTGAATATTCCTTGTAGCATGTATAAGCTTTACATAGGTATTTTGATTTGCTCCACAAGAGGGTATGTGTAGGTGAAAGGAATAATGACTTTGAGACTAATCCTAGGAACTCGGCCATTGACCAAGAGTGTAGATGTCATTTTCCTTGTAGTAGCAACCCCTGCTAGTACTTACAAAGCTATTCTATGATGACCATTTTTAAATTAAGTAAGAGCCATTACCTCAACTCCTCACTTGTTAATGAAGTTCCTTATAGTGAAAGGAATTAGGGAAGTGCAGGCTGACTAGTAGGTTGCTCAAAAGTGTTATATGTCAAGTTCGATTAAGACCCAAGGAAACAATGATAGGGCACAATCAGCACTTATGGATAAGAAAGTAGTGAATGTAAAATGGTAGACTCAACACTTTTTAACATTCGACATGATAATCCCCGAGTACCGGAGCCAGGTTCAGATCTAGAAAAGGTATGGGTTTTTTAGGACCATGATGAAAGAGTGGTCAGGATTGGGGTATAACTGAGGGAAGTAGACTAGGATTGGTTTATAAAGCTCCTGTAAAGTTATATTGAGGTGTTTGCCTGGACACCTGCTAATATGCTATGAATCAACCCAAAAGTAGCTTATCATAAGTTGTTATTTGACCTAAGTATAAGGTTGGTGCAGTAAAAGAAGATGAACCATGGTCCTAAGTGGTAAAAGGTAATTAGAAAAAAAGGAACAAATTGCTGAGTGCAGGGTTCATTAAGGAAATCCCATATACCACTTAGTTAGCAAATGTAATCCTTGTGAAAAAAGCTACGGAGGGTAGATAATGTGTGTAAACTTCACCAACCTTAACAAGATATGACTTAAAGATTCATATTCACTTTTAAACATCAATCAATTGATAGATAGTGAGATAGGCTTTGAAATCGTCAGCTTTAAAGATGTGTTTGCAGGATATAATTAGCTAAAAATGTACCCTAATGACAAGAGCAAGACAATGTTCATAACTAGTCAAGAAACCTTCTGCTATAAGGTCATGTCATTTGGCTTGAAAAATGCAAGGGCAACTTATCAAAGAATGATGAATAAGGTTTTTAGGGAGCAGATAGGTAGGAATATGGAAGTATACATAGATCACATGATAATTAAGTCAATAAGCTTGGAATAACACTGGCAAGATCTAGAAGAAATATTTGAACCTTTGTGGAAGTTTTGGACGAGGTTGAATCCAAAAAAATACCCATTTGGAGTAAAAGTCGGGAAATTTATTGGTTTTGTGATTACCAAATAGGGTATATAAGCCAATCCATCCAAATGTTAAGCTATAATTGATTTGAGCAGCCTAGCAAATATAAAAGAGGTGTATATGCTTAACGGAAAGGTTGCAGCCCTCGCACCTTTTATGTCTAGGTATGGCCTTCTTGTGACAATCATATTTGATAACAAAAAGTAGTTGGCTAGTAGTGACTTTTGAAACTTTTACCTAAGGTATATTCATGTTTATACATATGAAAATTTGAGTCTCACACATTTCAAAATGAAGGTTAGGGGATCAAGAAAAGATTCACTTTTGTCGAGCACCCCGAATCAAATGGGCATATTGAACTGAAAAATAGAATCATCCTTGAAAGATTGCAAACTCATTTCATGCTCACATATGCGGAGTGAGGCCATGCTCCTAGTGGAGCTCAGACAATGCTCTGAACAAAAAGAGCAATATGAGCAACAAAGAAAGGAAGAAAGAAGAAAAGAAGCTAGACATGTCAATCAGGATGAGAGAGAAGGGTCAACTTTGAAATAAGTGTTATAAGGTGAAAATCGCCACAGTTACAAACAAAAGAGTGAAAAGTAAAGTATTTGCAAATGGAGATTTAATCTTGCAAAAATCAGATGGATCACGAAAGGTACAAGCTGAAGGAAAATTAGTAGCCTTATAAGAGGGATGTTTAAAGTACATTATAGTCTTCTCAATGGCGCTTACTAGCTAGAAACTATTCAAGGGAAGCCTCTTCCTCGAACATGGAACACAATACACTTAAAGTGATATCATGTACATATCTAATCTCCAAGAGTGATAAATCATGTATCCAAGTTAGTGAAATAAAAGTGAAAGATTGCATCATATGTGTCTTAAAGCCCAAGCAGATCACCTCAACATCATTAAGAATTTGAGCAGTTCCCTCAATATAAATAAAAGCCCGAGCAGATCCCTTGACACTACTAAAAGTTTGAATAGATCCTTCAGCACTAATAAAAGATTGAATAGATCTTTTGACATTAATAAAAGTTCTTAAAACGACATATGAACAAGCACAAGAGCAATTAAAAAGGCCAGTAGATATTCAAATGATCGACATACTAGCAGAAAAAGACTAACTATAAAGCTCGTTCGAGGCACAGACGCAAAGACACTGCATAAAAGTAAAACAAAAAACACAAAAAATGTATTACAAAGGAAATATTCATTAGTTCGTTTGTCAAATGGTTGATCAACCTAGCCCATACATATGAAAAAGGAAAAACACGACAATAATCAAAGTCCAAAAAGGCCTAATCGTTCTACCACCTTTCTAGGATCTACTCTTGGGGCTCATTCTCATCAAACTTGGATATGTTACATAAGAAGACCTAGTATTCAACATTTATATCATCAGCATTGCTCCCCTTATCCTTAGAAGAGCCCTCAGTGGGCGTTTTTCACTTGTGCAAAGGCAATGCTTTGGGATGACTAAAAGGCTTAGCTTGATCGGGAAAGGAGTCATCTAATACGATCACTTCTGGCACTGAATCGACCTAAGTAGCAGGTCAAACAATAAATTTCTATTTTACCAAAGTTCAGACATAAGTTTCCATCGATTACTTGAAGTCCATCTTCAAATGGTGAATTGGGTCAACCAGTATTCTGGAAATAAAGCAAAAAGCAAGAAGCTAATAAAGCAAAATAAATAGTTAAAGGATAGTATGAACGTTGGCCTTTCCAATATGATTTGGGGAAAAAGGATAAAGTTACGAGAAATACGCTTCGTCCCCCGACACATTTTGAAGAAAGTAAAGAGAAACAGAAGGGTAAAGCACACAGAATAGAAAAATAATGTGGAAATTTATTAGTAAAAAGTAAGAGTGTAGTTAAGACACTAGGGAAAAAGGCTAGAGAATTAGGTGGCAAATGACAACAACCAAAGCCCTTAGCGGTGAAATATAGAAGTCACCACTAAGAGAACCAACTTGGTATTTTTGTAGAATGTCCAAGAAGAATCGAGATGAATGGTTAAGATGATAGTCTTTGTAAGTTTTGAGACTTCGTGAAAAGGAAAGTCCTTGGGGAATCTCAAGAGTCCTTGGAAAAGGAAAAAAAATCCTTGAGTAGTTTTAATTCCTCAAGAAGAAAAGTTCCTTGATAGGTTGGTCATTGTA
This sequence comes from Saraca asoca, assembly GCA_026873985.1. Taxonomy (NCBI): domain Eukaryota; kingdom Viridiplantae; phylum Streptophyta; class Magnoliopsida; order Fabales; family Fabaceae; genus Saraca; species Saraca asoca. The sequence continues at coordinate 32,198 of JANHAO010001219.1, forward strand.
CCAGCACTAGATAAAAGATCGAGCAACTTCTCTAGCACTGGTAAGATGTGTAAAGCTAAGATCCTGGTAGAAGTCTTGATGATCAAGGGGCCAACAAGAAAAGGAAAGTAGTGGGAAGCACAAAAACCCTTTGAAAGCATGGAAGATTGGCAAAATAGAATGATAAAGCCTGTTGGAGGCTTATTTAGACAAAAAACTTGATAGTGAGTAAAATAATAGTTGTTTAATAAAGCAACAAAAAAAACCAATTGAAGACATGTATATAGATAAACGTTATGCAAAAGGAAATTAAAGAAATAATGTATGAATAAAAATGAATTCATTAATAGGGCTACTCAGCCTATTTCATACCAAAAAAAAAAAAAAGAATGGTTAAGTTGTAGCCACCTCAAGTACACACTGTGAAGCTTAATCTTTCGATAACTCTTCTAGAATCTTATCTAGGGTCTTATCCTAGTTAAGTTAGGAAAGGTCAAGCATCATGTTAGGATTAAAATGTTGAATTTGATGGATGGCTTCCACGAACTTGAAACGAAGCTTGGGATAGCTAAGAGTTTTAGCCTCCTTCAAGATATTCTTATGTTTTTTGCCAAAGGCCACTTCACCGTTTGCCGGGCTTTTTCATTTGACTTCTAACTTTTTCCCTAGGTCTTCACTTTTCTGAGACAAGGCATCCCATTCCTTCACAAGTGCAGCAATATGATTAGTCAGATTGGGGAATGCTCTTATCCTGATTAGCCACCTCCTTGGACTTGGCTTCAACATTCTTCTTCAGCTCTTCTATGACACTTAGGTCCAATTTTGCTAGTTTTCTTTCGTTTCTCGTAAAAGTTGGCATAGTAGCCAAGATGGCAATGAATGAGCAAATGAGTTAGGCTACAAACAACTTTAGAAGGTGCAAAGGACCATGGTCCAATATAATCTCCTTGGTGCAATCCTGGTCAATTGGGAAAAGTAGCTGGCTGCGTAAGAAAGTGCTTTAATTAGCATTTTTGTACCATAGACTATCTATGGTATCAAAAGATAGGTTACTCCCTGTAGAGGCCTCGATAAGCTACAGTTCGTTCTAAGCGCCCACCTTGATTTTCTTAGCAGAGGGAGTATGAGTGTCAGAAGAGCTGCCCATCTTGCATTTGCTAGACTCTTTAGAGAAAGTCTTGTGCTTTCTTGGGGACAACATCTTAGTGCGACTAAAAGCATTTATAGGAGAATTGGTGGAGAGAGAGTTTTTAGCAATGTCTATTGAGGGCACTGACTTAAATTGAGTAGTCAATGGCACGTTGGGTTTCTCCTTGGCCAAGGGTTGAGTGTAAATCTCAACCACACACTTTGGATCCATCTTTGAACAATGTATTTCTATCGTTTCACCATTCAACCAACAGTTTGAAAACAAGAAAACAAATATAAATCAATAAGGTGGAAGCAACAGACAAGAAGCCAAATTACAAGGTAAGGCACATATCGAGGATAGATTGAGCATCAAACTGCCTTAGCGCCAGAAGTCATGCTCAGGAGGTTGAGGTTAGGTTTTATAGGTGAAATGAAGAAGATCCAACAATTGGGGGTCGACTTAGATGAATGGCCTAAATGGTGATTTACGCCATTGATGCAATTGCCACAAGTCTCGAGGCCTCTTAAGATGCCAAACCATCATTATTGACACTGTAGGTGACAACTTGCTTAGGAAAGTGAAAGGTAGCTAGGCAGACCAATTGTGTCTCGCGTCAAGAGGGAAGGGGTAAATGACACAGTCTAAAATAGTTTATAATCTCTGAACGATTGATAGTTCGATTGTTACGACCGATCAAATTAGAAATTTATAAAATCATATTGCACTACTCTACTTGTAGCATAGAGCAATATCAGGTCGAACCCAAAGATCATTTGTGGATAATATCAATTAATTAGAGATGTAAATTGGGGGGGAGGGGTTTAGCAGAAACTAAACTATAACTACACTAACAGAAAACATACAAAACTAAAACTAAAACTACAAATAACAAGTAACCAGCCAAGGGAATTAACTTGAGATCAATGTATCCTAGATTACTAAATATTCATTCAATTATTGATAATCATAATAAGGATCCCTGAAATGATTAATAAGTTTTATGCAAAACTCAGCCACAAGCAATCCATCAAAATCTCAATGCATTA